>JBBBDQ010000382.1:1680000-1877500 GCA_037127315.1 Ascarosepion bandense
TAAAAAATGATACAGGAAGAGAGCTCCATGTAATAAAATATTACAGAGCAAATATATATATTAAAAAAGGATTAATTCAAAGATGTTGAATAGCCATTTCGATATGAAGATCCCCACGGGGGACGACACATCACCTCAGCAACAGAAAAAACCTTTCAGAAACTGGAGAAAAATTAGTCTACTTTTCCTTTTTAAATAGATTGCAAAGAAATTAAAAAATAAAAAATAAATAATAAAATAAAATAAAATAAAAATAAAGGGAAAGAAAAAGAAAAAGAAAAAGAAAAAGAAAAAGGTAGAATAAAATCAAATAAATAAGAAAAGAAAAAAAATTGACATCGTCTGGGTTCGCAAAAAAAAGGGAGAATGTAACTAAAAATTAACAGACAGACGCGTTAAATCGACGTCCGTATAGGCAACACGGGAAAAAGGTGGTAAGAGAGATAAAGGAAGGAAGGGAGGGTAAAAGAAAGAAACTAAAGAAAAAAAATTTTTTTAAATATTACAGACGCTGGACAAATTCAAAAACCTAATTTCCCCAAAACGTTGAAGTATTAGAAAAAGGCCTTTACTTAAAAAGGCATAATTATTAATAAAAGGGAATAAAAAGATATAGGATTTAAAATAAAATTATTTTAAAAAAATTTGGTCATTTGAAATTAGACTAAATAAAGACAACACTAGGTAAAAAAAAAAAAAAAAAAAAAAAAAAAAAATTTACAATTATTATATACATACCTATAGAAGTACACACATACATACATATATATACACCCACAATTCTACGAATAAGAATACATATACACAAACACACACATACATTCAATTTATTACACACTTATATACATATATATATATATAAATATATACACACATATATATTACACACTTATATACATATACATGCGCATACACACATATATATGTGTGTACACACCTATATACAAAAAATTCATATCCACATAATATACATGTGTACACACACATGCACACACACACACACACATACATATACATATATATATATATATATATATATATACACATACATACACATATTCCATATGCACTTTTTTTTCCACACACATACATATTCTGGAAATTAATAGGCTCAGCTTGTACCCCTAAGGGTTTTCGTGATAGGTGTCGTCTGTGTTTATTGGAGAAGATTCTGATTTTGAAGTATCCTCATCAGGACTTACTTTTGAACTTTAGGAGGGAATTTATAAACAAGTGCCGCCATAGGGCGGATTTTAACTTCTAATTTCAAATTTTAATTTTAATTTTTAATTCTAAATTTTTCTATAATTTTTTTAATATTTAAAAAAAATTTTTAATTTTAATTTTAAATTTAATTTTTTTTTTTTTTTTTTTTTTTATGTATATGTGTATGTTTGTGTGTGGATGTACTTTTTTATATATATGTATGTATATGTATATATGTATTTATGTATGTGGGCTATATGTAATTTTGAAAAAAATTTTTTAGCTATTTAAATGCTCCTTTTCATAATATTCATTAATATGTATGTGTGTGGGTGCATATGGAATATGTGTATGTATGTGTATATATATATATATATGTATATGTATGTGTGTGTGTGTGTGTGTGTGTGTGTGCATGTGTGTGTACACATGTATATTATGTGTATATGAATTTTTTGTGTATAGGTGTGTACACACATATATATGTGTGTATGCGCATGTATATGTATATAAGTGTGTAATATATATGTGTGTATATATTTATATATATATATATGTATATAAGTGTGTAATAAATTGAATGTATGTGTGTGTTTGTGTATATGTATTCTTATTCGTAGAATTGTGGGTGTATATATATGTATGTATGTGTGTACTTCTATAGGTATGTATATAATAATTGTAATTTTTTTTTTTTTTTTTTTTTTTTTTTTTTACCTAGTGTTGTCTTTATTTAGTCTAATTTCAAATGACCAAATTTTTTTAAAATAATTTTATTTTAAATCCTATATCTTTTTATTCCCTTTTATTAATAATTATGCCTTTTTAAGTAAAGGCCTTTTTCTAATACTTCAACGTTTTGGGGAAATTAGGTTTTTGAATTTGTCCAGCGTCTGTAATATTTAAAAAAATTTTTTTTCTTTAGTTTCTTTCTTTTACCCTCCCTTCCTTCCTTTATCTCTCTTACCACCTTTTTCCCGTGTTGCCTATACGGACGTCGATTTAACGCGTCTGTCTGTTAATTTTTAGTTACATTCTCCCTTTTTTTTGCGAACCCAGACGATGTCAATTTTTTTTCTTTTCTTATTTATTTGATTTTATTCTACCTTTTTCTTTTTCTTTTTCGTTTTCTTTTTCTTTTTCTTTCCCTTTATTTTTATTTTATTTTATTTTATTATTTATTTTTTATTTTTTAATTTCTTTGCAATCTATTTAAAAAGGAAAAGTAGACTAATTTTTCTCCAGTTTCTGAAAGGTTTTTTCTGTTGCTGAGGTGATGTGTCGTCCCCCGTGGGGATCTTCATATCGAAATGGCTATTCAACATCTTTGAATTAATCCTTTTTTAATATATATATATATATATATAGTCATCTGCAGACAGGTACGGTTAGACTTCGACTGCTTTTAACCCAGGATTGAAACCCAACTGAATTGGCGTCAGTTGACGATTCTACCTCTGGGCTATGGGCGCTTGGTGGAAGAAGGCAGACTTTTTAGCGTGTATATTATCATTATACCCACCCAATAGCCAGAGTGCTCATTCATATATATATATATGAATGACACACACACAAATCTATATATGAGAATAACAGTGGGTAATTGAATGACATGATGGAAAACAAAAATCATACATTATCTATTTTAGCCTTCAAAAGAACTTTATCAGACTAATAATGATTTTATAAATTAAGTCTTATATATATATATATATATATATATATATATATATATATATATAAATGAATAAAGACAAGTGGAACACTTTCCTTAGCCAGTGCATTTTATAATTTTATACACGGATGGGCTTTATCAAGGTAAATATATGAATTTTATTTTGCAACAATTAACAGAAGTAAAAATGTTATTTTTTCAAAATTTGAAAATTCAAGCACACTGTGATAGATATACTTCATGTTAAGTGAAAGTCAAGGTAAAGTATGGAGGATGGTAAGTGATAATAAAAAAAAAAGACTAAATGCAGTTTATGTTGCTGATATTTTTTTAAAAATGTAATTTTTGTTTATTATTTATATATTTTAAATAATAGAAGATTTTGAATTTAGTCTTTTTCTTTGAATTTAAAATTTGTTATAGCCATGGAAAGAGGTGTATCTTTTAAAAAAGATGATATTTGAAAAAAATCCAAGGGACAAATTTACATTTTGGCAAGGTTTGATTGCAGCACCCTGAAGAATTATTTGCCTAATTAAGATACTTTCTCGTTTAATAAGTACAACATTGATGATATTGAATAGATATATATATATATATATATATATATATATATATACACACACAGAGAAATATATATATATATATATATATATAAATATATATACACACACACAGATATATATATATATATATATATAGATACATGCACACACACACACATATATATATATATATAGTGGGTCCTGTGTCCTTAAGTGGATAAAAGCATTGGTTAGATCCAGTGACATGACCCAAGGAGTTGTGAGTTCAATACCTACAACAGTGGTGAACAACAATAACTAGAGTTGAGTTAAAGGGCTATAACTACATGACATCCGGAAGTGGCATGGCACATGGCACGAGAATGATATCCCCAGTGATCAAGATAAAGCATTTGGTTCTAAATTCCAAGCAACTGAAGAAGTGTAAAATGTCCAAAATATCATGAATATGACTATAAAGATGAGGACAACAGTTTAAACAATGTAAATAATGTGTAAACATTTAACATTTTTTTCATAGTTTTAACTGTTTCATTGCATTCTTCTGTAAAACAAGGTTTTAATTTGGTATATGGTTTAAAGGAAGATTTAGGTATTATTTGTCTTGCTATTTATGTTTGTAGAGGAGACTATTGGTTCTGGTTCATTGAGAATTTTCATGTTGATTTAGGATAAGCAGAGTTCATTTAATTTTAACCAGTTAGTTTTGTGTAGCTGCCATTTTGGATTCCTTTCTTCTGGCATCAGTCACTTAAGTGCCATATGTGAAACACGCTTGGGCGATCATGTCTCGAAAGAAACATGACTGACTGGGCAGAAGATTATCCCGCAGTAGGTTGCCATTGCTTTCTGTGGTAGACTGGTTGCCAGCCAAGGCTATAGAACCCAATCTGTCCTGTTATTTAACCCATAACTGGAAGGAAGAGACAGATTGATACCTTTCCCAAGGATATTTGCGCGTAAGTGAATGCAATGAATTCAACTGGTATTTGAACACGGCTCCCCGATTTCTCGTTCCGAGCCGATATCCACTGGACCACAACGCACATCCTTCTTCTGGCATAGGCTTGCTTATATTTAGGAAAATAAGTGAATGGTCATTACCACACTGGTCATCATGAACTTTCCATTGAAAGTCCATAAAAATTGATGGGAAGCATATGGTTAGGTCAATAGCTGATGTTGATACAATGGTTCCAGTATAAACTCTATAATTTTACCAGTTTGATTGAGGTTTCTAGAGCCTCACATTTTGCTGTATGCATTAAAATCTCCCATTAGTAGAAAAGGAATGGAAAGTTGGCCAATTAGTTTTTCTATTTCTGTCTTATTTAGTCTGTGTTTTGGAGGAATATATATTGAACATATGGTTATTGTTCAAGGAATCAATGAATTGGAAGTTTTTACTGTGATAGTCTGTAGATTTGTGTTCAATTGTAGTTTTTCATCAGGTATTGATTTTTTTTAACCAATACTGAACTAGCCCCACTTAGCCTATTCTCTATTGTTGATACATTTATTTTGTGCTAAGTTTTATATCCTTTAAAGGAGATGTTGTCAGTTTCTTTGAGAAAGGTCTCCTCTAAGAAGACTTCATTTGGATGGTAATCTGTAAGGAGTTGTTTGATTTCCTCATAGTTTGATTTAACACCTCTACAGTTCCATTGTATGATGCTTGTGTTCCATTCGTCCATTTGAGTGGTAAATATTTAATTTTAGTGAGTGATTCTTAAAGAGGATTATGTTTTTGGTTATCTATTTCCATATATCATAAAAACAAAACAAAAACAAATTGTACATAGGAGTTAAGACTACATAGAAACATTATGGAGGTTGTAATAAGAATGGTAAGTAGGAATGTGTTGTTTTCATTTAATAAATACTGTTGTATGTTTGGGTCAGTAATTGTGGCTAGCAAAGCTTGAGATAAGACAGATCGAAGACTGGCCTTTGCCAATCTCTCTCCTTTTGGCCTTGTGCCACAGTTTTGTGTGATAATAAAATAAATATTACTTTTTTCTATGGTACCTAAACTTTATGAATTTAAATGCAATACTAGATTGGCAGCAAGGTCTCATCATTTTATAGTAGAAATGGCTCGATGTAGCTGTAAGTTCTATGCTAATAGTTTCTTCATTTCTTACTTATGGAACTCTCTCCTGGTTTCTTGCTTTCCATTGAACTTTGATCTTCAATAATTTTAAGGCAATGTCAACTGTTATCTACTGTCTTTTTAATTCCTGTTCTTTTATTTTTCTTTCTACTTAATAATATCTTTCTTTTTTTATATTCTTTAACACTTAGTAACACTTAGTAAGCCCTTGCATCTTAGTGGTTTTATTGATTTGCTTGGGGTGAAATGAATTAGAAAAAAAAACAAAAAAAACAAGTGAATATTCCTCAAGTTTGTATATTTAAATGATCTGACTCTTTAAACAAAGTCCAGTGACCTGGGATGTTGGTGATTAGGTCTTTTTCTATTAGTTTTGGTTTTGTTGAAGTTTTCCTTACCTATACATAGATCCAAGCTGAATGTCAAAGATCAGCTGCCCACTCACCCTCTGAATGAGTATTCTATCAATATGGTTTAATATTGAAATTCTTATCATCACCCCCTCACAAATTTCATTATTTTCTTTTTTTTTCTACTATTGTCTTCAGCTAGTATAAGCCCTTGTAAAATCTTCATCACTTTTATTTCCCACTAGTAATTTGGATAACTATGGTAAATTTATAAATAGACATGCTAATACTGTAATTGGATGTGCGTTGTGGTGCAGTGAATACCAGCTCAGAACAAGAAATTGGGGAGCTGAGTTCAAATTCCAGTTGAATTCCATGCATTCATTTATGTGCAAATACTCCTGGGAAAGGTATTAATCTGTCTTTTCCCTCTAGTTATGAGTTAAATAACAGGACAAATTGAGTTTTATAGCCTTGGCTGGCAACCAGTCTACCACGGAAAGTAATGGCAACCTACTGCGGGATAATATTCTGCCCAGTCAGTCATGTCTCTTTCAAGACATGATCACCCAAGCGTGTATCACGTATGGCACTTAACTGACTGAATACTGTAATATTGAAGAGGATAGTAAAATGATTATGCTAAGTTTGAATTCTGGCCAAATCTGTTTCATTCACTTTGTACTAATGCCCTTGAAAAAAGTAGTACATCTCCCTCAACCTATGGATTAAATAACATAGCAGACTGTACAATGAATCTACAAGAAGGAAAGCTCTGAATTCAAAAAACAGCTTGAAGATAGATGGGCTCTATCAGGCTATCTCATTCTAGACACACCTATGTTGCTGTTATGGCTGAACTACATGCAGTGTCCCTAAAGAGTTACAAGATTTATGATTGTGATGTCTACAATAGAGTGGCTTTGTAGGTTAGTCATATAGTACACAATAAAATTAGTAAAAATGATAAAAGATAATAGTAGGAGTAATGGAACAAAATTATTATAGAAATACTTATCTTTTGTTCTGAATACTTGGCTGCCTCATGGAATGAAGAGAAAACAAGATTTTAACAGATCTTATCCATAAGGAGATGGTAATTCATTGCCCTCACACTGAATAACAAGGCATGACTGTAAACTCTTAAAGCCAACCTTGAGTGATGATGATCATCATTTATTTGTAACACTGTTGGTTAGTCACATGATTACACAATAAAAATGATTGACAATAATGATAAAATTAATAGAAGTCATAAAAATCACAAGTGCTATCTCATTGACATGGCCATCCCATCTGATAAAAATAAAAGAATTTTACAAACTTATGTAAAGTATAAGGATCTGGAAATAGAAATTGCAAGAATGTGCCATTTAAATACAACTACTATTTCAATAATAATGTTGGTTGACATTTTTTTCAACTCAAATCTTGTTGGGAAATGGGCACATGTTTCTGGACTAATTTTTCATGTTGAATCTGAAAATCGAGTCCATTTTGCCCCATCACATCATGTTTTCTCAGTACAATTTCTATTTTGCTTAAAAAATTACTAATAAAAACTAAAGTCGCAGTTCTTGATTGACTTCTAAAGAGCTTCTTCTAAGAAAAGTAAAGAAAAAGAAATCACAACAGTTTTAACAAGCTAAGAACATTGATGGCACAAGATATCTCTCATAAAATCAAGCATTTCAGGTTAGCTTATCTGAACTGAAATAGCATAGAATTCATAATGAAGGCCAGTAGACATAACGACTGAAATGTTGTGATAACAACAACAGAGATGAGGACAACAGTTTGCATGTAAATGATGTAAATATTAACACCCTTAGCTCAGAAATCTAAAGAAATTACATTTTATTTGTTCACTAGCAGTATAGCCCGGCATTGCTCAGGTGTAATGAAAGCTTTAAAACTAACCCATGGTCCTGGAGCTCAGACTCAGCCTAAAGAATATTTGTGTGAAGTTTGGTGAGAATCGGATAAAAATTGTGGATTTGTATAAAGGACATACAGACAGATAAACAGACACACACACAAACATCTTGTCTTTTATATATATATATATATATATATATATATATATATATATATTATCGATTTTCTGCACTATTGTAAGAACTGCAACCTTGAAACTTCTGAATATCGTTTATGTCTTTGTCTATGAGTGTATTAAATTTGATTAAAATCGGACCAGTCCTTCTATAACCCGATTTTTTCGATTCCCAATTTTCGATATTTATTGGGGGTACCTCGACACGAAACCTAGCTAAGAACACTCGCAGACGCTTATAGTACAACTGTGTAAATTTTCAAGAAAATTGGTTCAGCCATTTCAGAGTCTATAGGCAATGGACACACACACACACACACACACACACACATACAAAGTTCCATTTATAAATAAGTTTAGATAAGATTAAATAAGTACATATTAAGTAAAGAAAGGCAAGTGTAGAAGAAGGCCCTAATGGTGAGGCACTAAGGAAAGACTGTATTCTATTTCAATGCCTCAAGTAACAAGCTTACAACTACTTTATCAGAGGCTTTGTGTAAGTGTGAAGATTTGGATGAAATTAAAGCAGCACCTATAATTATGCTCTTGCTAAGAGTTGTAATTTAAACATTTTCACCATCCAAGCTGAGAAATAAAATAACCCACCATGAAAAGACAACTTTTGTTAGGGTATGCTTGACTGACCAACCATTTGAGACTTAGTATTTTATAAATTATAAACTCTTTATCTTTTTTGCTCTTACTTTTAAAGTCACCAGTTTTGTGCAATATTACCCCAACTAATGATACCAGCTACAAGATGACTGTTGCAATAATATAGAAATTTATTATCATTATTATTGCTGTTGTCATTAGGAACAAAGATTTCCATTGACCTTTAACATACTGGAAATGATTTTGCTTCCAAAGCAAAAGTTTTATCCTGCAAAGGACTCAAGTGAATGAATAATAGTGCATTTGGATTTTGCAGTTGTGTTGTTATATCCTGCTATCTAAATCTAAATCTAATCTAATCTAATCCATCTAAATCTAAACTTATTTATAAATGGAACTTTCTCTGAGCATCTGTGTGTGTCTGTTACCTATAGACTCCGAAACAGCTGAACTGATTTTCTTGAAAATTTACACAGTTGTACTATAAGTGTCTGCGAGTGTTCTTAGCTAGGTTTTGTGTTGAGGTACCCCCGATAAATATCGAAAATCGGAAATCGAAAAAAATCGGGTTATAGAAGGAGTGGTCCGATTTTAATCAAATTTGATACACTCATAGACAAAGACATAAGAAACGAGATTCAGAAGTTTTAAGGTTGCAGTTCTTACAATAGTGCAGAAAATCTATAATATATATATAAAAGACAAGATATTTGTGTGTGTGTCTGTTCATTTGCCTGTATGTCTGTATTTTTTCAGCCCTTTTATTTTAGTTTTTGCTTCGGGTTTGGCTTTAAGTAGGTATAATTGTAGTTCTTAGTCTCAGCCATGATACCATTTACTCAGAGGACTTATTTAGCCTTCAAAATTCAGTTTACGACGAAAAATACTTATTTGATATTGATACCAGGAAATCAAAATTTGACTTACATCCATTCATTTTTCTTTCAGTCTACGGTTTTGCTTTAACTGGAAACTATTGCTTTTAGTCTTTCATGCCAACGTTCAAAGAGTCTGAGCTCCAGGACCATGGATTAGTTTTAAAGCTTTCATTACACCCGAGCAATGCCGAGCTATACTGCTAGTAACAACATCAAATGATCATGGCTGAAATTAAATAGTGCAGTAGAGGAGCCTTGAAAAAAAAAACACAGTGGAAAGGAAAAGTAGTAAATAATGCAGTGTTAAAGGTTATTAAGAAAAGTATATATATATATATATATATATATATTAGTCCAGAGGTAGAATCGCCAACTGATGTCAACTCAGTCGGGTTGACATCCTGGCTAAAAGCAATCGGATGTCTAACCATACTGATGAGCTGTGATACAGCAAAACAGATCTGTCTGCGGATGACTATTTATGCGCTCACACCCTTATTGAGCGCTATGGAAGAATGGTAGGCTTTGAAAAAACAGTAGCAACTCTAGCAACTATGCACCATTCATTCAGTAATGAATTAGAACACTCTTAGCTAAGGGTGCAAGTTTACATGGTATATCACAAGCTAAAAGTCTGCCTTCTACCGAGTGCCCATAACCCAGAGGTAGAATTGTTGACTGATGTCATTTCAGTCAGGTTTCAATCCTGGCTAAAAGCAATTGGATGTCCAACCGTACTGATGAGCTGTAATACAGAAAAACATATCTGTCTGCAGATGACTATATATATACTAGCAGTATAGCCCAGCATTGCTCAGGTGTAATGGAAGCTTTAAAACTAATCCATGGTCCTGGAGCTCAAACTCTTTGGACGTTGGCATGAAAGACTAAAAAGCAATAGTTGTTTCCAGTTAAAGCGAAACCGTAGACTGAAAGAAAAATGAATGGATGTAAGTCAAATTTTGATTTCCTGGTATCAATATCAAATAAGTATTTTTTGTCATAAACTGAATTCTGAAGGCTAAATATGTCCTCTGAGTAAATGGTATCATGGCTGAGACTAAGAACTACATAATACTTACTTAGAGCCAAACCCGAAGCAAAAACTAAAATAAAAGAGCTGAAAAACTGATTTTGATCTTGCCTTTTATATATATATATATTATCGATTTTCTGCACTATTGTAAGAACTGCAACCTTGAAACTTCTTAATATTGTTTCTTATGTCTTTGTTTATGAGTGTATTAAATTTGATTAAAATTGGACCACTCCTTCTATAACCCGATTTTTTTGATTATCGATTTTCGATATTTATCGGGGGTACTTCAACACAAAACCTAGCTAAGAACACTCGCAGATGCTTATAATACAACTGTGTAAATCTTCAAGAAAATCGGTTCAGCCATTTCGGAATCTATAGGTAACGGACAGACACATACACACACACACACACACACACAGACAAAGTTCCATTTATAAATAAGTTTAGATTATATATATATATATATATATATATATATATATATATAATATAAAATCATCTGCATACAGGCATATTTTTGCTGTATCACAGCTCATTGACGTGACTACATAAATTGATTTTGTCAAGCCAGGATTGAAGCTCGACCAATTTGACATTAGTCAAAGATTGTGCTCCAAAGTTATCAGCACATGGCAGAGAAAGGCATATTTTATAGCATGTTATTTACAGAATGTAAACAACTGCCTGTAGCCAGAGCGTTCAATTCATGGCTGAAGAACATTGCATAAAGCCATAAGTAGCTACTGTTTATAATATCTACCTTTCTCTAGAGTGCTCTATGGTTGAATTTAAATCAGACCAGTAAATGGTTGTATTACAAAGTACTCAGTACATATTTGAAGAGAAATGAAGCTTTAACATGTAAAAATTTTAGATATTTAAGTTGGGGGATCAGCTGATTATGCTACTATGGTTTCAACCTTTACACTTTCGTCAGGTACTTTTTTTTTACATCATATCACCCCAAGCAAGGCGGTAACACCACTGATGTGCAGGGGGCTACATAAGAGTGAAAAGATTGGAAAAGAGAAAGCCGGAAACCACATCCTAAACAGGGAACAAGGGATGAGCCTCTACACCTGTTCAATAGACATGGGTGGAATGTGAACTGGGCAATAGTTAGATCTATTTAATCCAATTAAGAAAAAAAAACAAAAAAAAACATGGTAGTGGATTGCTAAGTTTTAACTTAGTTAAAGTCCAGTCAAAGAGATTTCTGCTAAAATAAAAAAAATTAAAGAAAACCAATTAAACATAAAAAGTTTAAAATTAAGCAAAAAAAAAAAATGACTTACTTTTAAGAATATTTTAAACAAAGTTGATCCCCATCCCAACATGTGGGTACTACCAGGAAGATAAAAATTTTTAACTTTTTGGTTACACCAAGCGAATATTGAGGCGAGGTTGGGTTAGTCAACTGAAATAGCCAGTGAGTGACCCCAAGAGGGTAGCAAGACTTGTACAAAGGTCGAAACCATGATAGAATAATTAGCTGATCTCCCCAACTTTATATGTTATATATGTGTTACCGTCCTTATAACCTCTCTGAAGATGGCTCATGTGAGCCGAAAGCTTAGAACCAACTTAATAAAAAATTATCCAAATGTTGGAGAGTTTTGTCTTTATTTTCAACTGAAATTAAAACCAAAATATGGTGTTTAGAACAGCTCATGATTAAACATAATAGACATTCATTGTTTCTTATATTTAACAGTATATGTTTAGAAAACTTTATATATGTGTGTGTGTGTGTGTGTGTGTGTGTATAAATACACACAATATCAGATTTTATTCTATAAGTCAATGTTTTCACAATAATTGATTATAATCAATCAAGGATATATATATATATATATATATATATATATATATAATCCATTACTCATGAGTTTCAGCTTGTAATGGATAAATATTAATCTTGCTGAAATCAATTCAATGTAATTATGTTCATTATAAAATTTATTAAAATTTTTCATGTTCTTCTTTAACCAATTTATTTGTTTGCTTTTGTGATATTTCCTTACACATAAGAGTTTATATGACTAACTACAATATTTATGGTGTGATTTAAAAACCCTTATAAAGTTTAATCAAATCTCAAGCAACAATATAAGTTATTGTAAATATTTCTAATAAAACAGATAATCTGAAATTCATATTGTATATTTACTGGTTATGAGAATACTGCAATGCCCATAGCAATAAAATTAAACAAGTTAGCAAACATTGTCACTGAAGCCATCATCCCTTCAGCACCCCCCACTTACCACTGACACATTTACTCCTTACAGAAGAGTTAATTTTCTTTCTTTGAAGTCAGTGACTCCTCTGAGTAGGGTCGTAGGTTAAGATTGCACACCCAAATGATTAGTAAAGACATTTTCAAACATTGTTTTGGACCTTCTATGCTCACTGGTCTATGTGACATTGTTGTACGCCCTATGTATAAATTCTTACTATCTAAACTAAGGAATAAAAGTAAACAAAGACATACATTATCTTGTAAACACAGTTATTACTCTGTCTCATGTATGTACTTATTACATTGTCTTTTGTATTAATTGTCTGGTGTAAGTATTTACATTGACTGTATTCTGTATGCATTTATTATATTGTATTTTCTATGCATTTTATATATTGTCTTTGTACACATTCATTACATTGTCAAATGAATTCTTCCCTTTTTGAGTTTTACATTTTAAATTTGATCATGATCACTAGTCCCATAATCCATCAGGGTCATAGATGCACCACACTGATTGCAATTTAGCAAGAGTGGGTGCAAGAAAATCTGACAGAGACTGTGCTTCTTCAAGTCGTTTTTTTTAATTCTAGACTGGTTGCCATCTAAAGCCCAATCTTCCATGCTATTTAACATATAACTAGGGGAATAACAGGTAGATTCATATCATTTCTAAGGGTATTTGTGTGAAAGTGAATGCAACAGGATAGCCCTGCATTTTAATTTTGGATGTCTGTGTAATGTAATGCATATCAAATTTACCAGCAAGTAGAATATTGCAGTAATTATATCCTTATAAATAATTTTAGAAATATACAATTCTAAAACCTAATCAATTTTAAAGACCAAATTTACATTATATAAACTGACTGCGCATGTGAATGATTATTTGGTTACCCAAAACAGAAATTACTTGTGGCTCAACCTAATAGGTGGCTATTTTTTAAAGATTAATTGAGAAAAACACTGGACTCGTTCTCTTGAAGACAAACTGACCAACTTTTATCCAGAGATAAAACATAGCAACTGGAGTTCATTGATTAGTAAATTGTTATTTTCTTTTAAAAAATTGTATAATCAATATGCTATCATGATCAATACTATTTATACAAAAATATCTGCACTTACAATACTCCCCTAAAAATGTTATATTATCTTTTAAGTTAGGGTACGTATACTCTATATCTAAAACCCATGTTTTCACTTACTATTTGTACTTTGGACTTGGTTGCTGGATTGCTATGTGATATCTGTTCTGCTGTATGAAAGTGAATGTTGGATGATCTCATCAAAGATGAAGGACAGGCTTGAGACAGCAGAAATGTTGTTTTACAGAAGGATGCTGAGGATACCATGAACAGAGCACGTGTGCAACAATGAGGTGTTGGAAAGGGTGCAAATGAGAAAAAAACTGATAATAAATATCAGGAAGAGACAAATGAGGTTCCTGGGACACGTAATGAGGAAGGAGGGCCTGGAGAACTTGATACTCACAGGTCGAATAAATGGAAGAAGAGACAGGGGAAAGCAGTGTGAGACGTACTTGTTAGGTCTGAGCAAATGTTTGAAGAAGTGGGGCTTGGAAGAGATACCAAGAGAAAAATTACTGAGAGCAACAAGAGACAGAGCCAAGTAGAAGTCTGTGATCGCCTACGTCCTGAAGGGACACAGCACATGAAGAAGAAGAAGAAGATATTGCTCTTTGTTGGTCAGGGACACATGATGGACAGTGTACTCTCTAAACAGGGAATAACAGGAGAAATTGTCAATCATTCTCTATATTCTAAATTTTTTTTTAATCTTGTATGTATCTCTCAAAGAGTGATAAGTTTTATTCTTTTACTAGCAGTATAGCCTGGCATTGCTCAGGCATAATGAAAGCTTTAAAACTAATCCATGGTCCTGGAGCTTAGACTCTTTGGACGTTGGCACGAAAGACTAAAAAGCAATAGTTGTTTCAAGTTAAAGCGAAACCGTAGACTGAAAGAAA
Source organism: Ascarosepion bandense (assembly GCA_037127315.1). Classification (NCBI taxonomy): domain Eukaryota; kingdom Metazoa; phylum Mollusca; class Cephalopoda; order Sepiida; family Sepiidae; genus Ascarosepion; species Ascarosepion bandense. Next base: position 1,694,713 of record JBBBDQ010000382.1, read on the forward strand.
AATGAATAGATGTCAGTCAAATTTTGATTTTCTGGTATCGATATCAAATTTTCTGCATGATTGTAAGAACTGCAACCTTGAAACTTCTGAATATTGTTTCTTATGTCTTTGTCTATGAGTGTATGAAATTTGATTAAAATTGAACCACTCCTTTCATAACCCGATTTTTTTCGATTATCAATTTTTGATATTTATTGGGGGTACCTCGACACAAAAGCTAACTAAGAACACTCGCAGACACTTATAGTACAACTGTGTAAATTTTCAAGAAAATCGGTTCAGCCATTTCGGAGTCTATAGGTAATGGACAGACACACAGAGACAAAGTTTCATTTATAAATAAGTTTAGATAGATTAGATTTAGATATATCATGTCTTTCAGGACATGGACAATCATAGTCCTCCATTGCCATTTATATTTTTTTTTTAAATAATCGCAAAATATCAAGGTTGATTTTTTGCATTTATCGTTGTGCACATTATTTCTGTTTTATACCTCCTGATGAGTGGACTGAATAATTCCAAAAAAGGTTTGTCTACAAAACTCTGGATTTAGGGTGCTGAATATAACATCAAACAGCTAAGTGACAAATTTTACATTTGTATTAATTCTATTAATGCTTTATCTCTGATATTGGGTACTTTATTGCAAAGTCTGCTTGCCTTAAATGTCTTTTCTTTGAGACTTCCACTGATAGCATTTCTGGCTTCACACTATCTTTGTTATCACTGTTACATCAAACCTATCAAAGATTGATATATACAGTATCAATCATTCTTATTGACAAGGAAAATATTTTGAGATGCCATGATTCATTAAAAGTTAAAACTTTTCTGTGTAAAAGTTTACTTTATGGAGCAATTCCTGTGAACAAATGAGTTTTTTCACAATTCTTTATTCTGTTCTCTTGTTTCCTTTTAAATTCATTTAAACAAATCCCAACCAAAGACTGATTTTAGTCACCAATTAAATATCTGCAAACAATTGCTTTGTCATTCTCTAAAATATTAACAATAAAATCATTCTTCTTACATTAGTTTTCCATTTTTAATTTTTTTTTTTTTTTGTGCTTTCTTTTGAAACTAACTTCATTAACTTGAAGCAAGAAACTAGCTATGGACAATGTCATCATTCAATTCCTATAAGCAACATTCATTCCTTAAATTACAGATGGTTTCTTCCCTCCACATATTCTGACAAATCCAATTGGCCTAAAATAGGTTATGACAAAACCTTAGCTTCTTAGATGTGAAAAAAAAAAAAAACCATTGTGTTTTGAAAATGATCTCAGTGTCCTGAAGGCTGTTTGCCTTCAGAAGTTGTTGGCTGCATTTGAGAGATGAAACAAATATATTAAATGCATGGTAACTTTAATGGAATTGCATTGGGAGCAAGAAAAGGAAAAGAGACAATAAGGTTGGTAAAGAATAAATAATAAATTAGAAAAGAAATAAGAACAGATGAATATAATTCTTTTGAACTTTTAATCTTTCAATGTGACTCTTTCCCAAGACGTGCGCTTTGGAATCATGTAACAAGGCAGGAAAGGAGAAAAGCCATCTTTTGTTCAACTGACCCATTTGTATATATGCGCATGCTTATTTCTTTTCTTTTTCTCGCCAAATGTTTGCTTTGTTGTCTTTCTTTTCTTGTATGACTTTAGAAACCACTTTGTCTCTCATTCAGAAAAAGGTCTGTACTTGACAAAGAATTGTATTTATCTTCCTAAGCTCAGCTGACACACACAAATTTTTTCAATTTAGGGAGTGTATAGAATTTTGCATTGTGGGGCAGTGGATATTGGCTCAAAAACAAGGAATCGGAGAGCTGAGTTCGAATTCCAGTTGAATTTATTGCATTCACTTACATGCAAATAACTTGGGAAAGGTATTAATTCATCTCTTCTCCCTGAAGGTATGGGTTAATTAGTAGGACAGATTGGGTTCTATAGCCTTGGTTGGCAACCAGTCTACTGCAGAAAATAATGGCAGCCTACTGCAGGAAAAATTTTTATCAAGTCAGTCAGGTCTCTTTTCAGACATGATCGCCCAAGCATGTATCATGTATAGCACCTAAGTGACTGATAGGATTGAAGAGATGTTATTAATCTTCTTTGTTATAATAAAAACTGTTATATATATATATATATTTATTAACGATCTCCCTGATGTAATAAAATTCCAAGTAGGCATATACGCTAATGACACTACAGTTTACTCTCGCCTCTACCAAAAATCTGCCGAGGCGGACAAAGCAAACTTCACTGCCGAACTTGAAAAGGACTTCCAATCCGTGGTGAACTGGAGCAAGAAATGGCTAGAGAATTTTAATGCCTCCAAAACGAAGCTGCTATCTATTAACCATTACAGGCAATCGCTCCGACCCTACCATTAGCATGGATCAGACTAGTCTCACTGAGAGCAAAACACTGTGCCTCCTCGAGTTAACTCTCACAACAGACCTCAAGTGGAATGACTATATTGAATCCATAGCTAAATCCGCTGCTAAGAAGGTCGGTTCTCTGTGTTGAGCCAGAAAGTTTTTCCGTCTGAAACCATCCTGCACATATATAAAATCTCCCATCCGCCCTTGCATTGAATACTGCTGCCATATCTGGTCGGGTACCTCTGCTATCCACCTAGCGATCCTTGACAAAATCCAATAGAGAATCTGTAATGTGATCGATCCCAACCTGGCAGCCAAGATACAGTCACTTTCTCACCAGCACAATGTGGCTCCTCTGTGTCTCTTCTACAAGTACTTTCACGGCTTTTGCTCTGATGAACTTAGCTCTCTGGTTCCCTCTATGCATGAATTTACTTGAGCCACAAGATTAGCAACTAGGTTTCACCCTTTTACTTTAAAAACCAATAAAATGTAAATGCAAATTCTACTCCAGCAGCTTCTCTTCTTGCACTTCCTGCCTGTAGAATTCCCTTCTGCTTACTTGCTTCCCCGACAGCTACAATCTCCAGGAGTTTAAGTGTAAAGTCAATAGTCATCTCTTATCTTGCTAACTTCCATCTTCTCTCTCATGCTCCTTACTCTGACCACTCCACTCTCAGTATCTTAACCCTTCTCTTACCTACTTTCTGACACGCCCTGTAACCTGTCACTCTTTCTCACAACTTTCCTCCTATGTAACCCCCTGTGCACCAGTGGCAATAGACTGCCTTTCTTGGGGTGATATGATTATAAAAAAAAACAAAAATATATCAGTTCATTATGGAGACAATAGTGAGGCAGCGTTAGCTCAGTTCATTCTCTTTACGACCAGTTATTAAACTTTACTACCAGATATAAAAGCTCTTGCTGTGCATTTGCTCTTTAATAGTGCTTTATTATTTTAGTTTTTTGCAATAATTATGTCGGCAAGTAGTAAAGAATATATATATATATATATATATATCGTCTCTATTATAATACAGACTGATTAAACATAATAGACATTCATTGTCAGTTATATTTAATTATATATATTTCCCTCCAGTCAGGCTCAGGGGTTTGGAATATTTTTTTTATGTCTTAATGTAACATACTCAATAGTAGGTACAACAACTATATGCTTCATCATTTTAGCTGGCATATCAATATAATATTTTTATGTCTTAATGTAAACATACTCAATAGTAGGTACAACAATTCATATGCTTCCATCATTTTAGTTGTATATCAATATAAATATTTTTTTATGTCTTAATGTAAGAAAATCAATAGTAGGTACAATAACTACAGTGCTTCCCATCATTTTAGCTGGCATATCAATATAAATATTTTTTTATGTCTTCATGTAATATACTCATTATAGGTATAACAATCTATATGCTTCAATTATATTCTGAATGGCATATCAATATAAATATTTTTTTATGTTCCCAATGTAATATACTCATTAGTAGGTGGTACAACAATCTATATGCTTCATCATTTTAGCTGTATATCAATATAAATATTTTTTTATGTCTTAATGTAATATACCTAATAGTAGGTACAACAATCTATATGCTTCCATCATTTTAGCTGGTATATCATCAATATAAATATTTTTTTTATGTTCTACGGTAACACACTCAATAGTAGGCCAATCTATATGCTTCCATCATTTTAGCTGCAGCATCAATATAAATATTTTTATGTCTTAATGTAACATACTCAATAGTAGGTACAACAATCTATATGCTTCATCATTTTAGCTGGCATATCAATATAAATATTTTTTTTATGTCTTGAATGTAACATACTCAATAGTAGTGTACAATAATTCCATATGCTTCCATCATTTTAGCTGTTAGTCAACACAACATTTTTTATGCCCCAGTAATGCTGTAACATACTCAATAGTAGGTACAACAATCTATATGCTTCCATCATTTTAGCTGGTATATCAATATAAATATTTTCTTTTTCATGTCCTAATGTAACATACTCAATAGTAGGTACAAACAACTACATGCTTCCATCATTTTAGCTGGCATATCAATATAAATATTTTTTTATGTCTTAATGTAACATACCTGGTTGTGTAGTGTACAAATTTCAACTATATGCTTCCATCATTTTAGCTGGCATATCAACATAAACATTTTTTCATGTCTTAATGTAACATACTCACAGTAGGTACAACAATCTATATGCTTCCATCATTTTAGCTGGCATATCAATATAAATATTTTTTTATGTCTTAATGTAACATACTCAATAGTAGGTACAAATAACTATATAAGCTCATCATTTTAGCTGGCATATCAATATAAATATTTTTTTATGTCTTAATGTAATATACTCAATAGTAGGTGTACAATAATCTATATGCTTCCATCATTTTAGCTGGCATATCAATATAAATATTTTTTTATGTCTTAATGTAACATACTCAATAGTAGGTACAACAATCTACATGCTTCCATCATTTTAGCTGGTATATCAATATAAATATTTTATGTCTTAATGTAACATACTCAATAGTAGGTACAAATAATCTATATGTTTATCATTTTAGCTGGCATATCAATATAAATATTTTTTTATGTCTTAATGTAACATACTCAATAGTAGGTACAACAATCTATATGTTTCATCATTTTTAGCCATATATCAATATACAAATATTTTTTTATGTTTTAATGTAAATATACCTACAGTAGGTGCACAATAATCTATATGCTTCCCATCATTTTAGCTGGTATATCAATATAAATATTTTTTTATGTCTTCATGCTACTCAATAGTAGGTACAACAATCTATATGCTCTCATCATTTTATTGTATATCAATATAAATATTTTTTTATGTCTTAATGTAACATACTCATAGTAGGTACAACAATCTATATGCTTCCATCATTTTATTAGGTATATCAATATAAATATTTTTTTATGTCTTAATGTAACATAATTAATAGTAGGTACAATAATCTATATGTTTTAATTATTTTTAGTTGGCATATCAATATAAATATTTTTTTATGTCTTAATGTAACATACTCAATAGTAGGTACAACAATCTATATGTTTTATCATTTGTATGGGTATATCAATATAATATTTTTTTATGTCTTAATGTAACATACCTACAGTAGGTACAACAATCTATAAGCTCTATCATTTTAGCTGGCATATCAATATAAATATTTTTTTATGTCTTAATGTAACATACTCAATAGTAGGTATTAACAATCTATATGCTTCCATCATTTTAGTTGGTATAACAATAAATATTTTTTTGTTTGACACATGAATAGTAGGTAAGCAACAATCTATATGCTTCCATCATTTTATAGAAGATTAATATATAAATATTTTTTTATGTCTTAATGTAACATACTCAATAGTAGAAGGTACAACAATCTATATGCTTCCATCATTTTAGTTGGCATATCAATATAAATATTTTTTTATGTCTTAATGTAACATACTCAATAGTAGGTGGTAATAACAATCTATATGTTTCCACTATTTTAGCTGGTATATCAATATAATATTTTTTTATGTCTTAAATGTAACATACCAATAGTAGGTACAACAATCTATATGCTTCCATCATTTTAGCTGGTATATCAATATAACATTTTTATGTCTTAATGTAAATAGCAATTAATATAGTACAATAATCTATATAGTTTCCATCATTTTAGCTGGTATATCAATATAAATATTTTTTTATGTCTTCATGTAACATACTCATAGTATATACAATAATCTATATGCTTCCATCATTTTAGTTGGCATATCAATATAAATATTTTTATACTTTAATGTAATATACTATATAGGTATAATAACTATATAAGCTCTAATATTTAATGGCATATCAATATAAATATTTTTTTATGTCTTCATGTAATATACTAATAGTAGGTACAATAATCTATATGTTTCTATATCATTTTATATTGGTATATCAATATAAATATTTTTTTATGTCTTAATGTATAACATACTCAATAGTAGGTATAATAATTTATATGCTTCCATCATTTTAGCTGGTATATCAATATAAATATTTTTTTATGTCTTAATGTAACATAATTAACAGTAGGTACAACAATCTATACAAGTGCTTCCACTATTTAGTTGGTATATCAATATAACATTTTTTTATGTCTTAATGTAATATACTCATTAGTAGGTATAACTATATGTTTGTTCATTCAGCTTTGGGTATATCAATATAACATATGTCTTAATGTAACACACTATTGTAGGTACAACAATCTATATAAGCTTCCATCATTTTAGCTGGCATATATCAATATAAATATTTTTTTATGTCTTAACAACATACTCAATAGTAGAAAATAATAACTATATGTTTCATTATTTTAGCTAGTATATCAATATAAATATTTTTTTATGTCTTAATGTAACATACTCAATAGTAGGTACAACAATCTATATGCTTCCATCATTTTAGCTGGCATATCAATATGTAAATATTTTTTATGTCTTAATGTAACATACTCAATAGTAGGTACAACACCTATGCATGTTTCCATCATTTTAGCTGGCAGAATAATATAAATATTTTTTTATGTCTTAATGTAACATACACCACAGTAGGTACAACAATTAGAGTATAAGCTTCATCATTTTAGCTGGCATATCAATACAAATACTTTATGTCTTAATGTAGCATAATTAATAGTAGGTAACAATAACTATATGCTTCCATCATTTTAGTTGGTATATCAATATAAATATTTTTATGTCTTAATGTAACATATCATAGTAGGTAAATAACTATATGTTTCCATCATTTTAGCTGGTATATCAATATGTGTTTTTTTTATGTTCCAATGCAACACATTTACATAGTAGGTACAAATAATCTATATGCTTCCATCATTTTAGCTGGTATATCAAGATAAATATTTTTTTATGTCTTCATGTAACATACCTACAGTAGGTACAACAATCTATATGCTTCCATCATTTTAGCTGGTATATCAATATAAATATTTTTTTATGTCTTAATGTAACATACTCAATAGTAGGTGTCAACAATCTATATGCTTCCATCATTTTATTGGTATTATCAATATAAATATTTTTTTATGTCTGAATAAATAGTACTAATAGTAGGTACAACAATCTATATGCTTCCATCATTTTGAATAATATCAATATAAATATTTTTTTATGTCTTAATGTAACATACTCAATAGTAGGTACAACAACTCATATGCTTTCCATTTATTTAGCTGGTATATCAATATAAATATTTTTTTATGTCTTCATAATATATCAATAGTAGGTGGCCAACAATCTATATGTTTCCATCATTTTAGCTGGTATATCAATATAAATATTTTTTTTTAAGTGTCTTATCAATATGCACTAACAGTAGGTACAACAATCTATATGTTTCATCATTTTAAATACATATCAATATAAATATTTTTTTATGTCTTAATGTAAATATACCACAGTAGGTACAATAAATCTATATGTTTCCATCATTTTAGCTGTATATCAATATAAATATTTTTTAAGTGTCTTCTGCGCAAAAATATACCAATAGTAGGTACAACAATCTATATGCTTCCATCATTTTAGCTGCAGTATCAATATAAATATTTTTATGTCTTAATGTAACATACTCAATAGTAGGTACAAATAACTCATATGCTTCCATCATTTTAGTTGGCATATCAATATACATTTTTTTATGTCTTAATGTAACATACTCAATAGTAGTGGTACTAATAATTTATATAAGCTCATCATTTAGCTGGCATATCAATATAAATATTTTTTTATGTCTTAATAACATACTCAGTAGGTATTATATTAATTTATATAAGTCATCATTTTAGCTACATCAATATAATATTTTTTTTTATGTCTTAATGTAACATACTCAATAGTAGGTACAACAATCTATATGCTTCCATCATTTTAGCTGGCATATCAATATAAATATTTTTTTATGTCTTAATGTAATATACCTATTAGTAGGTACAACAATCTATATGCTTCCATCATTTTAGCTGGTATATCAATATAAATATTTTTTTATGTCTTAATGTAACATACTCAATAGTAGGTACAACAATCTATATGCTTCCATCATTTTAGCTGGTATATCAATATAACATTTTTATGTCTCATGTAAACACCCAGAGTAGGTACAACAATCTATATGCTCTAATCATTTTAGCTGTATATCAATATAAATATTTTTTATGTCCAATGTGGTACTCAATAGGTGGTACAATCTATATAAGCCCATCATTTTAGCTGGCATATCAATATAAATATTTTGCCATAATTTTTACAGAACGGGTCTACTTGTTTATATATATTTGGACAGTAAACTTTCTTTTAAATATCTTTATTAAATATGGCTGACAAAGAAGATTTTATTAATTTTTTGTTAAGTTCTTCCAGCATCCTAACATTTTTTTGTTAAGGAATATAAAAATTGTCTATAATTTTTATTGTTTTAAGTGCTTTTTTTTGGCGGGGGTGCATTGTGGTGTAGTGGGTATCAGCTTGGAATGAGAAATAGGGGAGCCAAGTTTGAATTCCATTTGAATTCCTTGCATTCACTTATGCACCAATACCCTTAGGAAAGGTATTAATCCATCTCTTCCCTCCAGTTATGGGTTAAATAATAGGACAGATTATTTTTCTGAAAAAAATAAGTCTTTCAAGTTCACTGGGTATTATTGCTCTTTCCAGCATTAATGGGAGCTGCCTTGCTAATCTTTTGTTTAAAGTAGTATGGAATATCAATATTTTGGTTTTGTCATTATTTTCTCTTCAAGTTACATATGCTATCTATTTCCGTTGTTGCAAGTCTTCAAGAGAAGTGTCTGATATTTAATAAAAGTCATTGTTTGTAATTTTGTTGTGCCAGTCAACCAAGTTTAAAGAAGAATGGTCTTTGCTAACACCTACAAGCTTCCATTTGGTAAAAACCATTTTTAATCATTGATTTAAGAAAATGATTGTTTTTAGCTGACAGTTTACATATTTCTGAATGGCTTTGTCACCATACATGACATCCATATGAAAGTCATCTGACAAGGCTATTTAAGAATATGACACAAGATTTTAGGTTAATGTTTTGGTTTTGTAGCAATTTGCAGTGTTGGGTGAAACTACCTCAAGTTCGACCATTCTCTATGTCCAATTTACATATCTTCTATATAAATAAAAGCAAGGTATTTGAAATGTTTAGCATTTACTAATTCTATATACTGAGTTATCATAGGCTTGTAGAAGTGGTTTCAATTCCTGAAATGACTACAGTTTTATATGTGTATAAAACTGATAATATTACAAGTTAGATTTAATAAACAAATATGACAAAACATTCACTTACTTTAAAAGAGAAATACTTAAACTATTAGCTGTATACAACCACTTTCTCAGATCAATGGTTAAAAATGTCTTTCATTGAATAAACCTGTAGGTCTTAATGAGGACCATCCTTCTTTCAACCTACAGAATTGCAAAAAACTGTATCAAATATCAGAAACAACAACAATAAAATATAGACAAATGTACAAAGTAATCAAGAAATATATACAAATATACCAAGTAACATCAACATTAACAAAAAGGGATAGCACATGTAGCTTAAAAAGAAAATAAAGATATAATCAAAATACTGACATTCCACATTACCTTAAACAAAAGGTTAGGAAGGAAGCCTCCATTAATACTTGAAAGAGCATTTACAGTTACTGAACTTGAAAAACCTCTTTTCCTGAAAAGTTGTTTTAAGAGAAAGATTTTATAAATTTCAGCTGACAACAGCACTGGCTGTTCAGTCAATGAATTCTAAATGTTTCCTTACAAGGAAACAGCTAATATTAGCAGTACATGTATAGACATTGACTCATTATCAAAATTAAGTTTCTTAAAGTATGTCGTATCTGAAATTATCAATTGATGGTTAATGCAGATTTACTTTTAATTAGACTGAAATGACTACAATTTGGCACATGTTTATGTAACCGATGGTATTACAAGTTAGATTTATTAAACAAACATCCCAGAATATTCTTTTACTTTAATAATTACATTTATAATGATACAGCAATTTCTGGCAGCAGGTATAAAAATGAAGCATTAACAATGTAAATGTTTTTGGCAATAAGAAAAAAATAGATCATTTAATGATAGAAATTTTTAATTTTTGATCTAAAGCTTATTTTAGTATGTATTGAATTATATTTTTTTTTTTAATCATATCACCCCAAGCAAGGCGAAAACGCCACTGATGCGCAGGGGGCTATGTAAGAGTGAAAAGACTGGAAAAGAGAAAAACCGGAAACCACATCCTAAACAGGAAACAAGGGATGAGCCTCTTCACCTGTTCAATAGACGTGGGTGGAGTGTGAACCGGGCGATAGTTTAGTCTATCTACTCCATATCTGTAGGTTGTTTATTTAAAATGAGATAAAAAAGGGATTCCCAGGTAGTTAAAATTAAGGTATGAATTATTGGCTCAACTGGTCAGTAGATGTATGATTTAAAACATTACCAATAATTTTACAACAGAAAAAGAGGAACAAGTCATTTTATCATAAAAATGCATTGTAAATCATTTTAATATATAATTGCATTGTAAATCAGAGAGACAGATTACTTTTAATTAGACTGTAATTTCACAGTCTATGACAATTAGTTCTTGGAGGAAATATTCTATTGACAGAATTAATTCTTTATTATTATTGATATTCTTTTGGGCAAAATGAACTAATTGTTCCTGTTTAACTTATTAATCAACTGAAGCTAAATACTCGAGATATTGATTAGTAGATGCTAATTCATTTGGACCAATTTCCTTGTCATCCAATCTTCATCAAGTAGCAATCACATACAACATTTATTTGGGAATGTTGAATAAAACACTTTAATTAACACTAGTTTATTGTCAAAACAAATTGGAAGAATTAAGTAGTAATGAAAATTCCCAAGGCAGGATGCAGTAGGAAAGAGGTATAAGAAGGAGAATTTTATGCTCATCTAGATTAAAAGATTAGGTTTTGATTTCATGAGGATTGTTAAAGAGACCTTAAAAAGATAAAATAAGACAATGAAAATATTTAAATTGAATTAATGTATAATAGTAACAATGTCTTGTCATTGAAAATTAGCCAAAAATTGTTCAATGCCCATACACAGCAAACTATAGCAATCAGGAAGAAGAATTTGCTGAAATCCAGTTAGAAGGAAAAAAGGAACCTCTAGTACATTATGAGAGAAATAAGTTCATTTATTGACAAGAGTTTTTATTATGTATTGTGATGCCTCTAATAATCATTTGTATGCTGAGAGTTGCAAAATGGTATTTGAGATGATAAGGATATTAGTTTTTTCTTTTTTATCAAATCTATAGTGAGTAGCAAAAATTTGAATTTACACTGAAAAATCTGAAGTTGTATAATTTGAATTATTAAATATTTTAATTTTCTAAATTTGCTTGAGTGGCATTAATAGATAATAACTGAAGCTCTGGTAATGATGGGTTCTCATTTTAAGCTATTAGCTTAGCCATAACCGAAACAGCGGAAAGAACAGCTAATTGGTTATGGATCAAAAGAGAGAGTGCCTGGATTCCAAATTGTTAGCTAAAATTCCCCGGAAATTCTGCATCTAAATTAATGTTTCGGACGAGCTCATGTACAGTTCGCCTCTAAATGGAAATCAGAAGCATTTGCAAGGTTTCGTACCGGGCCTAAACGTAATTTTCCAGTGTCTGTAAGCGCTTATCGAGAGTGGGCCAGAAACTGATCATCTCTGGTTGGGTCGGCGCGGTGAGGCGGGTATGATGTTGAAAGACCCGAAACCCCCTAGTGATCCTTGTGATGACATCACTGACGACACCCTCTTGCGCCCCCATTACGGTGCATATGTTTGAAATAGAATCATATGAAGTCAACATTTGGCAAAGAAATTAGCTTAGTAGAGAAAACAAAAACATTGCATGACTATGACAGCTAAGACAGTGGTGTTCTCTAACAGCTCAGCCATGAAATAGATACATAGGCGATTGAGACTTGACAATTTTATATATATATATTTAGTGTATCGAGGCAGCAAATAATTTTCTAAACATATACTGTTAAATATAAGAAACAATGAATGTCTATTATGTTTAATCATGAGCCGCTCTAAATGTCATATTTTGGCTTTAATTTCAGTTGAAAATAAATACAAAAATTCTCCAACATTTGGATAATTTTTTTATTAATTTGCTTCTAAGCTTTCAGCTCACATGAGCCATCTTCAGAGAAGTTATTAAGACGGTAATACAATAACATCCACCATCACCGACGATTTTATTTTGTGTTGACATAAAACTCTGCTAGGCAACAGCAATAGTTACAAAAAATAACACAGTTCGCAAATTTGCAATGCCTTTTCTATGACGTCACACCGCGTGATAGTACGAAATGACAACAGAACCATGTATTCAAATGCAATGTAATGTGTTATGACCAGATTTAAACATGATTTTATTAAGTATGGGTTGTTTGGATTTAATGTACATATATATATATATATATATATATATATATATGTAAAAAGTTTTGATAGCATATATCTGTAAAAGAACAGTATTAATAAAAACAAAACAAATCTTAGCCAAGGCATTTTGTCTTCTGAGGGACATTATCAAGGCAAATATAAGGATTTTATTTTGTCACAAGTATTTATATACAAGAGCAAAAATGTTATTGGTTTTTCAAAATTTTGAAGTATAGAGGTGCTCATAAATACTTATCAGGTTAATAGGATAGAAAAGTCTAGTACAGCAAGTTTATAGAGAACATAAGGTGATACAATTCAATACCTAATAAAAGAAGGTGATTTAATGATGCTTATATATATTTATTCTTCATTTGTAAACAAATTATTACGCGACCAAGGTTTCTACCATGTGGTGTCTTCAGGCAATTTGCAATAACTGATTTTACTGGGTTTTTTTTTGGTTTTTTTAAGAACGTTCATGTAATGGGGAATTTTTAAGATTACAAGGAATTATAACGTTTTTATCCATGGTTGTATGAACCTAATAGGCATTTTATGGTATGGTTACACTTAGTCATAATTTCTGTTCTTTCATTCAATATATATATATATATATATATATATATATTTATTATAAATTATGTTTTAGAACATGTACATAATTTCTTCTACATATGTCCTCTTCCCTACAATCATGTTTGTTTCAGTGTTTGGATTTAAACACTTCCTCAGGGGAAATAAAGGTTTGGAATCATTCTCTGTTTATATTTGGTTCGTTGTTGTCGTGGGGGTTGGTTGGGGTTATTGGTAATTAAGTGAATGTCTCGTTTTGATCGTTAGGCTTTTGGAAATTCCTCAAAAGTCTAACGATCAAAACTGGCTCGGAATGAGAAGTTGGAGAGCTGAGTTTGAAGTCCAGTTGGGAAAATACCCTTGGGAAAGGTATGAATGCATCAATTCTCCCTCCAGTTATGGGTTAAAAAGCAGGACAGATTGGGTTCTATAACCTTGGCTAGCAACCAGTCTACCACAAAAAGGAATGGCAACCTACTGCTAGAAACTCTTCTGCCCAGTCAGTCATGTCTCTTTGAGACATGATCGCCCAAGCATTTATCACATATGGCACTTAACTTTGCTAGGTCAAAGTTGTAGTTGAATTTTTTCCTATGCATGACTAATACAATTCATAAATTGCTGTGTATAAAGTCTCTTTTGTGATCATAAATCAATCAGATAAATGACAAAATTTATATTTGTATTATATATATGAGGCATTTGGAGTCATAGGGTACTTTCCATCACAAAAAAAAATTAGAAAATCGTGTTTAAAGTTTGTCAACTTTTAAAATGCCATAACTTTTGATCTGTTTGAGATAAACAAATCAATTTTTTTTTAAAGGAAGCTAAAAGCATCTACTTTAACATACAAACGATTACATTTAAATGATTTTCACATACATGACAGAAAGTACCTTCTTGTACTGAAGGCCTAATATATATGTACTAGTGTTTAGTTATATATTTATATCTGTGTGTATATGTTTACAAATTTCATATATGTGCACTCACACAAACATCTGTATATTACAATAGTACAAGAATAATTGTGAGTTTTATAAAAACTTAAAAACTATTAACTATGTATATTCATGTAATGTAGCAATTTAAAATGCAAATTTCATTCTTATGATTCCTGATAATAACTTTATTTTCACTATTTATTGTTTAGTTTTTGCTGTCAAAGTAATGATGAACAAAGAAATTTAAGCAATTTTATTGGATGAATTCAAAATAGAAGACATAAAAATGGAAACTGGATGCACTATCAACCAAGTATTTGGCCATACAAATATACAGCTCAACATGGGTTCTAAAGATTTTGTAATGATTTTAAAGATGTGGAGGTAAGCAGATGTCCATCTGTAATTGACAATCCTCAGTAGAAGGTCATTATTAAAGTGACCCACACAAAACAATAGAAAAGTTACCAAAGAACTAAATGTAAACTATTCAATAAGATCTTCACCAAATTGGAACCCAGAAAAAGCTTGACAAATGGACACTGCAGAAATCAAGAGAATAAAAAAACAAAAAAACAGAATATTTGCCATTATAAAGTTTTGTTTATCCGTTTTTATACAACAAAAATAATCCATTTCTTGAATGCACTGACATTAGAACAGGTTAATTTTTTACTTTTTCTTTTGGAAAATCAACATTGCACTTTGTGTGAAAGCTGGGATTTGATCTGGTAAGCACTGACACCAGAAGTTAGATTCAAATCTTTTACTTATTTTTTTGCATTTAGTTTTAAAGATCATCTGAAAAATGTACCTTATTTCTGCAGGTTTTTACTTACAAACTGATTTCAAAATTTTATTATTTCAAGAATAAATCCAAATAAAGTTGATATTTTTTGTATTGTATACATTGAATGAAAAACATATTCAAACCAGAATTCTAATTAAAAAACACCACAAGCAAAATATGCATTTTTTTTACTGCATCCGATAAGTAAAAACTGTGTAAAATAATTATAAAAATTATAAGATAAAATGTTTGAAATTATTTATTGGAAATTACACTAAAACTACTGCACTGATATTATATCATGATGTAACTAAATTTTTCAATATAAGTTTCCTTTGAAGTAAATGAAGGTCTTATTTGATGGTACAACGATTTAGTAATAACTAGCAGTATAGCCCGGCATTGCTCGGGTGTAATGAAAGCTTTAAAGCTAATCCATGGTCCTGGAGCTCAGACTCTTTGGCATGAAAGACTAAAAAGCAATAGTTGTTTTCACTTAAAGTGAAACCATAGACTGAAAGAAAAATGAATGGATGTAAGTCAAATTTTGATTTCCTGGTATTGATATCAAATAAGTTTTTCTTGTCGTAAACTGAATTTTGAAGGCTAAATAAATCCTCTGAGTAAATGGTATCATGGCTGAGACTAAGAACTACAATCATACCTACTTAGAGCCAAACCTGAAGCAAAAACTAAAATAAAAATGAGAACTGCAACCTTAAAACTTCTGAATATCATTTCTTATGTCTTTGTCTATGAGTGTATCAAATTTGATTAAAATCGGACCACTCCTTCTATAACTCGAATTTTTCAATTATTGATATTCATCAGGGGTACCTCAACACAAAACCTAGCTAAGAACACTCGCAGATGCTTGTAGTACAACTGTGTAAATTTTCAAGAAAATTGGTTTAGCCGTTTTGGAGTCTATAGGTAACGGACACACACACACACACACAAAGTTCTATTTATAAATAAGTTTAGATTTAGATGTTCTTGTGCCATACATCTTGTTCATATACAATTTGTAAATTTCAAAGGTCAAAGTTCTAAAATAATTCTTCAAACGATTGCTGCATCCAAAGAACACTATGGTCTTTAATGGGTGGCACCAATCACTACAACTTCTTGATTCTGGGTAAAAACCATCACAGTAGAGAAATATCAAGATAGTAAAAATGTGCCAGGAACTGCAATTATAAAGACTTCTTTAGAATACTCAACTGTGTCTTGCAAATGACTGCAGAAAATCAATGAACTGAGCTATAAAACTTTTTAACTTTGTGTGACTACCACTTTTTTAAGCATCCTGACAATTTCCTGAAAGTGATCATCTTAAATAACCAAACAGCAATGCAAAATGCCTTCAAAGAATTCATCAGTATCAAAACTACAAAATTCAATGTTGCTACAATAAATAGATTCATTTATTATTGACAACAATGTATAGATTTGAATTGTTATTTTGATTAATAAATTTTATTCCTAGTTGAGATATATAACCTTATGGCAGATGGTTAAAAACTGCATTTATTTTTGCACCCATGTATATACCCACATTTACTAACCTTACCTTTGTTTGGCAGAAAGTCCTATGTATATGGCATCCAATGAAGATAAAACTGATAATAAAATAGTCATGGTCTGTTAAACAGCAAGACTTCCTAACATATTAACTTATTTTATCTAGCACAGTGGTAATGGTCTGCTAGATTAGCTCACTTACTGTTATTCTATGTCAAGGTGTACATGTGTGGGCGTTGGGGACCATACTGTTCATAGCCTGACAAAGTTATTACCTGAATTTTTCTCTGAAATTTTCACTGTGTGTATTTACTGGGAAGGAAGCTCCTCTCAGACCAAAAATTTAATCAAATGATCAAACACCAGACATTTTTGAATACCCTCTTGGTTAGTCTGAAAATTTTTTGATCAAGAATGAATACAAAACAACAAGAAATTCTGATGCTTGGTCAAGTTTAGAGACATGGGTTAGGCTGACATTTTCAATACTGTGTGTGTATATATATATATATATAGACACACACACACACACACACATATATATATATATATATATATATATACATATATATACATATATATATATTTAGCGTATTGAGGCAGCAGATAATTTTCTAAACATATACTGTGAAATATAACAGACAATGAATTGTCTATTATTTGTGTATATATATATATATATATATATATATATATATATATAAAGACTTTTTCTGGAACTCATCCAGGCATCTTCGAACTTATTCATTTATTTTTTTTTTTTTGGTGCTGTGTTTATTTTTTTTCAACACAAGTGTACACTTGTGTCCGGTCTGGTTTAATGTGGTAGAGAAACGGCTACCGGGTTTCAACGTGTCTTTCCTGAGATCAAAGAACACAGTGTGGGCAGGAAAGTTCACCGTTCTAATAGATGTCTTGAAGACCAGCTACAGTGACAAGGCCATCATCACGATTAGCGACCCGAGAACGTCGTCATAACTGGTGTCGTTTCGACAGCATCAAACCTGACTCAGGTTCCGGTCATCATTATCACAACAGGTTTCGGACCAAGGGCAGCAAGCCAACTGGGGAAAAAATTTCATAACGAGCCGTTCTAAACATCATATTTTGGCTTTAACTTCAGGTGAAAATAAAGACATAGAACCGCATTATAAACTTACACATCTGCTGTTCAGTGACTGTTATCATTGCCTAGCAATGTTTTATGTCAACACAAGATAAAATCATCTTTGATGGTGGATGTTTTTATGTTAACATCCCTGTAACCTCTCTGAAGATGGCTCATGAGAACCGAAAGCTTAGAACCAGCATAATAAAAAAATATCCAAATATTGGACAATTTTTGCCTTTATTTTCACCTGAAATTAAAGCCAAAATATGATGTTTAGAACAGCTCACGATTAAACATAATAGGCATTCATTGTCTGTTATATTTAACAGTATATATATATATATATTTATATATATATAGTGCCATACGTGATATACGGCTGGGTGATCATCTCTCGAAAGAGACATGACTGACTGGGAAGAAGATTATCCTGCAGTAGGTTGCCATTGCTTTCTGCAGTAAACTGGTTGCCAACCAAGGCTATAGAATCCAATCTGTCCTATTATTTAACCCATAACTGGAGGGAAGAGATGGATTAATACCTTTCCCATAGGTATTTGATTGTAAGTGAATGCAAGGAATTCAAGTGGAGTTCGAACTCAGCTCCGGGATTTGTCGATCTGAGCTGATATCCATGGCACCACAACACACACACACACACACACACATATATATATATATATATATATATATATATATATATTTGGAGATATCTGCCTCCTTTATGAACAGGACAAAAAATAAATAATGAAATGGGACTTTCTTTTCTTGGGGGAAATTGTTGTTCTTGCATTTGTTACTATGATTCTTATGCTGCTTGTAATTCTGAAAAGTTTATTAGTAAAACCAATCAACACAAAATGTCTGTTATCTTTAATAATACTTTTCTGCCTATATATATATATATATATATATATATATATATATATAATTTTAAGGCATGCTATATTTATGGGTTAAAGTGCTCAATATCATGGATAGAGCATATGTAAAAATAAAAGTAGACATTGAAGTTAACACCCAGAGGCGACAGTCTGTTTCATGCTAAATGCAAGTGTCATGCCATGTATTTAACGAATTCAGCATTGATTATGGCCTTGCAATTGTGTATAACACAAAACAGACTGTCACCTCTGGGTGTTGACTTCAATATTCTCTTTTATATTTACATATGCTCTATCCATGATATTGAGCACTTTAACCCATAAATATAGCATACCTTAAAAATATATTTTTATCATATTTATCACCTGATAAACATTATAACACTTTTGCTACATTTATAACCTATCATGTACATAGAAAAGTTTAGCCTCTATTACTCTCTCTCTCTCTCTCTATATATATATATATATATATACTACCAGCCATAATTATTAGGCAACCCCAGTTTTTTAAAGAAATGATGTATTTCATACTATTTTTAAGTGGATAATTCTAAATGAAAATAGAATGGTTCTTTTGTTATTATTACTTTGCAAAATTTTACAAGGCAAGGAAGCAAAGATGAACTCGTCCGAATCACCCTAAATTTTCTTGATTTTTCATTGATGAAACTGCAATATAGGTAATTATTAAATATTTATAAATTCCTTTGATTCACATGTTATTGTGCAGTATTAACAAAAGAATCATTCTATTTTCATTTACAATTATTTACTTGGCAATAAATACTAAAAAGTAGTATGAAATACATCATTTTTTTTAAAACACTGGGGTTGACTAATAAGTATAGCTGGTAGTGTGTATATATATATATATATATATATATATATATATATTATAAGAAAGTGAAAAAAACAGGTAGATTAAAACCCGCTGTTCAAGCATTCACTTTTATAAAGAGTTTTTGATACAAAGTAAAACTTAATATTGTAATTTTTTTATTACAATGGTTTATAAAAGCATTATATCACTACACAAAAATTTTCATGTTTCAGAACAATACAATACTGTTCTTCTTCAGGTGATAGTTTTAAATAATTTGTGGATTTTTTTTACATTTTTTTTATTCATTTCAATCCAAACAAGGCAGAACTGCCACTGGTGCACAGTGGTTTACAGAAGAGGTGAGTGATGAGAAAGATGAACAAGTTACTGGGGAGTCAGAGAACGAGTAAGAAAAGGATGAGAATACAGATATGAAGAGGGCTGCATGAGAGTGGAGTGGAAAGGAAGAATAACATGATACAAGGTTTTGTCATGGAAAGAATGTGAATCAGGAAGATAATGGATAGCAATTGACTTTGCATTTTAATTCTTGGAGATTGTAGCTTTCAGGGAAGAAAGTATATGAAAGGGAATTCCACAGGCGGGAAGTGCAAGCAAAGAAGCTGATAGAGTAGAAGTTGCAGTTGCATTTGATTGGTTTTACTTTAACAGGGTGAGACCTAGCCACTAGTCTAGTAGCTCAAGTAAACTCAAACAGTGGTGGCACCACAGAGCTGAGTTCATCAGAACAGAAGCTGTGAAAGTATTTGCAGAAGAGGCAGAGAGAAGTTACTTTACATCAGTGAGAAAGAGGCTGGAGTTGAGCTATCAGGTAGGGATCAATTACATTACAGATTCTTCATTGGATTTTGCCAAGAAGCCTGTGATGAATAGCAGAGGCACCCGACCAGATGTGACAACAGTATTCAATGCATGGGCGGATGGTAGATTTATATATGTATAAGATGGATTTAGACGAGAAAAACTTCCTAGCCCTACAAATGGAACCAACCTTTGAGCAGCAGCCCTAGCTATGGATTCAATGGAGTCATTCCACTTGAGTTTGGCTGATAGATTTAGGCCTAGGAGATGCAGTGTTTTACTTTCGGGAAGACTAACCAGATTAATTCTGAGGGAGTGGGGTGGGTAGAAGCAGTTGTCTATGGAGGTTAAATGACTGTAGCTTCATTTTGGAAACATTAAAATTCACAAGCCATTTCTTATCCCAGTCCACCACAGATTAGAGGTCCTTTTCAAAATTTAGAAAATATAAAATGAATTCATGGTTATTTAGAAACTGAAGAGGTAGTAGTAGAAGGGGTAGATAGAGAATATGCTTGTAGGTATGTTAATATTGTTCAATTAAAAATGAGGATTAGGTAACTATGGAGTTGAAGGTTCAGGTTGCAAAAGGAAGCAGAATGGCCTGATATCACTTTTTAATTTTATCTGGGTAAGATAACTAGTGGGACTTTACATTATTTAAATGGGTAGACAATAATTGTTAACAGCAGGTTGGATCTTTTTTTTGTTTTTAAATGTCCCACACAATACTTATCTGATTTTTGTTAACAACACTTATCTGATTTTGTTAACTTAGTATATCATAATTATTTAATGCTAATTCTAATCTAAACATTCCATCCCTTTACTCATGAGGTAGTACAAAATCAAATTTAAAAATAGTTTTATTTTTATTTCTTTTAAATTCATACGTCTTTAAACAATCTCTGAAGAAGCTTGTTAAAGTGAAACATGTTAGATGAAAGACACTTTTTCCTACTTGTTCTTTACTTATTCTCGTCATCTTGTCAGATTCCAATCCATATATTCAACTTATATATATATATATATATATATATATATATATATATATATATATATCTCCACACACACAAAAAAAAAACAAACAACACATATCCAGTAAGAAAATACACATGGGAACTTATTGGGTGTGAATATATATATATATATATATATATATATATATCTTTGTGTAAATGCCAGAAAATGAATTCTGATGTTTGGTTGAACCCACTTCCCAAATAACCAAACATCAGAATTCATTTTCTAATCTTTCATTAGTTAGGTTAAGAACTTTTCAGCATCCTGCATATGTATAGCCATACAACAACAAAAACATACACTTTATGCATGTTCAAATCAAAGTTTAAGTTTTCTGTTTTTCTATAAGAAAAATATATATTCAAATTTTTAGTGGTGTGATCTATTTCAATTATAAAAGCCCCTGTGAGTTGAGCCATTCTTCGCTTGCATATTTATTGCTTGCTGGACTCACTGTTTTGTTTTGTATCTCTTCAAATATAACCTTCCACCCAAATATAATCCCATTCCTAGTTCTCCTTGGTATAGGATATCCCCAAAACCTTCCAAGCCCCCTTAACAGTTTATAATAAATCTATGCAAAAAATAAATGGTTTTATCTTGTAATTCAATTTTGCTAAAGAATTCTGGTATGAGGAAACTAATGAGTTAGACAAAGTAAAGTGCTAATAAAATATTTAAAAAAAAGAAGAAAAACAAAATAGGTTATTATAATTATTAGTACTAATAACAGTAGTTGTTACTCAACAATATTAGCTGATGACATATCACTGCTTTCTTAACTTAATCTTCTTTAACTTAGCGGGTCACTCCTGAAAACTTGACAGTTGTATTTAGCTTTTTATGCAGTCTGGCTTTCGGCCATATCACATTGAATACACCGGCTCTCACTTGATCACCAAAGTTAAGCAACCTTGAGTCTGGTCAGTACTTAGATGGGTGACTGCTTGGGAATACCAGGTGCTGTAAGCGTTTAGTGACGGATGAGCATTGTGGTGCAGTGGATATTGGCTCGGAAAGAGAAATTGGTGAGCCGAGTTTGCATTCCAGTTGAATACCCTGCATTCACTTAAGCACTGGTACCCTTGGGAAAGGTATTAATCTGTCCCTTCCCTCCAGTTATGGGTTAAATAACAGGGTAGGACTTGGGGACCCTGCCCTTAAAAACAAATCCCAATGAATCTTGATACTCGAAAAGAAAAAAGTATTACTATACACAAAAACTTATATAAAAACAACAATAAATTGTTGAAAGAAAAAGGTATTACCAGCAATAAATAAATAAAAAAAATTTAGTTGGCAAGGTGGTGATATGCCATAAAACAAAACAATCAACCAACAAATTATGCAGTCCGGTCAGTCAGTTAACTGCCATATGTATACACACTGGGCAAAAAATTTTCATGCTATAAGTTGCAATTATTTTTGTGGTAGAACCTAATCTGCCCTTCTATGTCACCTATAGCTGGAGGGAGAAGTGATGGATTAATACCTTTCCCAAGGGTATATGCATGTAAGTGAATGCAACAAATTCAACTGGAATTTGAAATTGGCTCTTTGATTTCTTGTTCTGAGCCAATATCCACTGCACCACAATACTGTCTGATAGTCAGTCAGTCAGTTAAGTGCCATACATGATACACACTTGGGTGATCATGTCTCGAAAGAGACATGACTGACTGGGCAGAAGGTTATCCCACAGTAGATTGCCATTGCTTTCTGCAGTAGACTGGTTGCTGACCAAGGCTATAGAACCCAATTTGTCCTGTTATTTAACCCATAACGGGAGGGAAGAGATGGATTAATACCATTCCCAAGGGTATTTGCACGTAAGTGAATGCAATGAATTCAGCTGGAATTTGAACTACCCGATTTCCTGTTCCAAGCCAATATCCACTGCACCACAATACTGTCTGATAGTACATATTATTATTAATACCATTAGCTAAAGAACAACACTTGATTTTAGAGATTATCTCATAATAATAATTTGCAAAATAGTATCTTGGAGTATGTTTCAGATTTGAATGTATTATAGGAATCAATTCTCATTAGCATCCTGAGCTAAAGAACTCCATTTGGTTTTGGAGTTAGAACCCCCCACCACACACATGCACACTTTTTGTCAATTTCTTTTGTTACAAGAGATACTTTGCTGTTGTTTGTTTTCTCACATGTAAAACTGTTAATATAATAGCATTCTACAAGCAATATCAAAGAAATCTATCAAGCATTTTATCATTTATTTTTAGCATATTCATTTGAACATATTTTGGCTTCCAAAAGAGATAATATGCTCTCTGGGTTGACCTTGAACAGAAATAGAATCAAATAAACTTTAAACAAGAATGAATCTAGAATGAATACAATCTCGCTTATAGAAAACAAAGACATCCATTCTTAATTTCTTAGGTTCTGACAGTTTAACATACTTAAAAATTTGCAGGAGCTTTCCTGTTACTTGTGTTTTCTGACATATTTGGGAAAAATATTAGAATAATCCAGAACTAATAGTGGCAGTAAACTACCAGCATATAGATAGGAAATGAACTAAGTAAATCTAGAAAAATAGAAAGAGATGTAAGACAAGGATGTGTCTTCTCACTAGATTTAATTCAATCTATAAAGTGAAGTGATTCTGAGAAAATTGGAACGTCTATCAGGATTCATTACTGATAGTCACAATCGTAACAGCATAAGGTATGCAGATGAAACAATTTTAGATAGTAGATATAAAATGGAAACTACGAGAACTCCAACAGAAGGTAATGAAGGAAAACAAGAAGAAAGGGCTAAGCATAAATTCCAAGAAGACAGAATGCATGGTTGTGAGTAACATAAACAACATGCAAATTCCAAATTGGAAATACCAAAATCAAACAAGTACAAAAATTTTAATAACTGGGAAGTGTTTTAACAGAGGTTGTAATACTGAAATCTGAAGGTGTATTGGAATAGAAAAATTGCCTTACAAAAGTTAAGCAAAGTATTAAGATATTAGGAAAAATTCATTAGAAACAAAGAGAAGACTATTGAGTTGTCATATGATATCAGTTCACCTATATATAGTGAATGCTGGGAAATCTTTTTAAAGATGAAGAGATTTTAAGCAACAGAAAGGTGGTTCCACAGAAGGATACCATGTGAGCAACAACAAAGTTTTAAAGAAAATGGAAACATCAGGAAGAGATAATTGAAATTTCTAGGGAACATAATGAGGGCAGAAGGGCTTGGAAAATATGATATTCACAGGACAGATTGAAAGCAAGAGGAACAAGAAAACAATGCATAACCTACTTAGTGAGCTTGAGTAAATGGATGGTAGAACAGGATCTAGGAAAGATAAGGAAAAATAAAAAAAATTTATAGAGAGCTAAAAAAAAACAAAATGTAGTGGAGGGCCATGACTGCCAACATCTTTGGGAAACACAGCATATAGAAGAAGCAGCTACTGAATTGCTATGGGATATCAGTTCTCTGACATGACAGTGAATGATGGACAATCTCTTCCCAGATGAAGAGAAAACTAGGTTAATAGAAATCTAAACTTATTTATAAATGGAACTTTGTGTGTGTGTGTTTGTGTGTGTCCGTTACCTATAGACTCTGAAATGACTGAACCGATTTTCTTGAAAATTTACAGTTGTACTATAAGCGTCTGCGAGTGTTCTTAGCTAGGTTTTGTGTTGAGGTACCCTCGATAAGTGAAAAAATCGGGTTATAGAAGGAGTGGTCTGATTTTAATCAAATTTGATACACTCATAGACAAAGACATAAGAAATGATATTCAGAAGTTTCAAGGTTGCAGTTCCTACAATAGTGCAGAAAATTGATAATATATATATAAAAGGCAAGATGTTTGTGTGTTTGTTTGTTTGTTTATCTGTCTGTATGTCCTTTATACAAATCCACAATTTTTATCCGATTCTCACCAAACTTCACACAAATATTCTTTAGACTGAGTTTGAGCTCCAGGACTATGGATTAGTTTTAAAGCTTTCATTACACCCAAGCAACACCGGGCTATACTGCTAGTGTGGTTATACAGAAAGAATGCTGAGAATAACATGAATTGATGAGATTAAAAAATTAAAAACCTTACATTTTGTTCTAATGATATTTTTGGGAAAAACCATTATTGGTTTTACTATCAGACAATCAGTTAAGTGCCATACATGATACAGGTTCGGGCGATCATATCTCTTTCGAGACATGAATGACAGAGTAGAAGATTTTTCCACAGTAGATTGCCATTACTTTCTGTAGTAGACTGATTACCAACCAAGGCTATAGAACCCAATCTGTTCTGCTATTTAACCCATAGCTGGAAAGAAGAGATGGATTAATACCTTTCCCAAGGGTATTTTTGCATAAGAGAATGGAACAAATTCAATTGGAATTCCGACATGGCTATTCAATTTCTTGCCCTGAGCTGACATTCACTGCACCACAACACACTCCCATGATATCGTCATGCAGTTAAAAAGAACTCATTTTATTCATAAGATGACTGATTGAGTAAAACTGGAATTCTTTATTTCAATTTCAAGGACACTCAAATTGCTTTCAGTAAACCCCAATTGTAGCAGCAATTAAATAAAGCCTCTTTATATATTTTTAAAATTCGAATTATATTTTCAAAGTGCAGATAAACTAATATTTAACAACATGGAAATGGAATCAGTGAGTAGATTTCAAATTCTAAGACAGTTTATATTCACTTTGAACTATTGCCCTTTGAGAAGGGGCTGGATCTATCTCTTCTCCCTCAAGGTATGGATGAAACAATAAGGCAAATAGTTCTCTCTAACCTTGACTGGCAGCCAGTCTATAAAGATAATTTTGATTTTAAAATCTTTGAGAAAGCAACGGAAAACTAATCCACTATGCATGATTTTAGTTAAGTGCCATACATGATACATGCTTAGGCAATCAAAGAGACATGACTGACTGGGCAGCAGATTTTCACTCAGTAGGTTGTCATTACTTTCTGTGATAGACTTGTTGACAACCAAGGATACAGAACCCAATCTATCCTGCTATTTATCCCCTAGCTGAAGGGAAGAAACAGATTAATACCTTCCCCAGGAGTATTTGTGTATAAGTGAATTTTTTTTTTTTTTTTTTTTTTTTAATCATTTCACCCCGAGCAAGGCAGAAATGCCACTGATGTGCAGGGGGTTACATAAATGTAGAAAGATTAATTAGAAAAGAGTGAGGAGTACAAGCTAGTTAGAAAGGAACAATAGAAAGCTAAGAAAACAAGTGCAATGACAGATACATGGGCAGAGAGAAAGGGAAGGTTATACAGGGGAGGGGAGAGAGCTAGAGTCCAGTGGTTAGTAGGTGAGTATTAACTTTGCTTTTAAATTTCTGGAGGTCGTAGCCGTCAGGAAAGCAAGAATACGGGAGTGAGTTCCACAGGCGGGAAGTGCGAGAGAGGAAGCTGCAGGAGTAGAATTGTCGTCTGCATTTGGTTAACCTGACTGTGAATTCAAGTGGAATTCTAACTCATCTCTCTGATTTCTTGTTGTAAGCTGATATCCACTGCCCCACAACACACATCTGCATGATTTACAGATATAAAGGAAAATTAATCTGTAGAGAGCCATGACAGGCAAGAAGGACAGGAAAATAATGCATAGCATACTAAGTGAATTTGAGTAGATGGATAACGAAACAGGACTTAATTGAAATAACAGAGACAAAATTTATTCAGAGCTACAGAAGACAAGAAATTGTAGGGAGCCATGATTGCCTATGTCCTGAGAAGACATGACAGATGAAGATGACAAATAAAGAATGAATAATCATTATAAGTATTTTCAAAAATTTGAAACTTCGATATCATATTCTTGAATCCAAATTTCTACAGTATTGTTAACATCCAATTATATAATGAAATCATTATTAATAACTGAGTATATAACCACCTGTGTAATTATTAATGATTGATTGATTTCTTTTTTATGGCTTATCAACAATTTGCAGGTTATTTAAAGCCATAAAATATTTTTATATTGCAAAAATTTTTTTTTTTTTGAGATAATAATGGTTGTGTGATACAAGTCTTACTAAGCTGGAAGAGAAGAGGTGTCATACTTTTTCTAAGGGTATTTGTATGTAAGTGAATTTGATGAATTCAACTGAAATTTGAACTCTGCTCCCTATAACAATTCCAAGCTCATTCACTCTTAGTGCAAGGATTTAAACCGTGAACATTTTTCAGAGATTCATGTTTAATACCTAGCTCTTGCTGCAAGGTCAGTGAACATTTTTTAGTTGATACAATAAAGATGTCACAACTTTAAGAAAAGGACTATTAATTTTCATATTGATTGATTTCTTTTGTCGTTGACCTTGTAACAGAGAGAATTCTGGTCATGTCTTATTCTGTTATCTGACTGCAGCATTGCTGATAAAAAAAAAGATCAGAGTGATTAATTTTTGTTTGTTGAGTGAAAAGCTCCAAACACAGACAAACTAAATGGTATTCAGACAGTGGAAAAATGGTACATCAGCTTATTCATTTCTGTTTATCAACAAAACCACATGAATCTAGTTTCTAGTTTTAATTCACACTTTTACTAACTTCATGGTTTTGAATTTTTGTCAACTGTCTTTTTTTAAAATCAAAGTAACTAATCTTTTTTAAATCTTCATATGGAAGTATATTCAGAAATAATACAGCTATTTAATATTAATGAAAAAGTAATTTATATAAAGCAG
Source organism: Ascarosepion bandense (assembly GCA_037127315.1). NCBI lineage: Eukaryota > Metazoa > Mollusca > Cephalopoda > Sepiida > Sepiidae > Ascarosepion > Ascarosepion bandense. The sequence continues at coordinate 1,722,932 of JBBBDQ010000382.1, forward strand.
TGATGCTTTAGTCCCATTAGGATTTCATGTGTGAGAATTCCTTCCGCTTTTTAAAACAATTAGCAGAGTCACCCTTAGGGATTGACATCAGCTGCCTCAACATACTCTCTTTAATCTCACCAAAGGTTTGAAACCTCCTTACTTTCAACTGCAATTTTAGTTTTGAAAAAAAAAAACAAAAAAAAACAAAAGCAACAGGGTGGAAAATCTAAACTGTTGGAAGTGAATATTTATTACTGTAAATACAATAATTTTGGCACAAGGCCAAAAGGGGAACTAGATTGAGACTGGTCATCACTGTTTATCTTATATCTAGCTAACTAGATTCATGAGTCACGCACTCATTACAACTTGCTCATTCTCCACAAGAAAACAGCCATCATCTTCCAATTCTACACCCACATTTTAACTGAGAAACCTAAAAAGGGAGAAAACCCATGAATTTATATACATTTTTCTTTTTTTTTTATTAGAAAAATAAAGCTAAAAATCTGTTAGAAGAGAATTCTGAGAGATTTGTCAAAATACCCAGTGTGGGACATGAAGGAAGGCTTCATACTTTCCAAAGTATTTGTAGAATCACCAGATCTTTTTTTCATTTTCACATTATCAATTGCTGATAATCTTTGAAAGCAGCTTACATATATTGAACATTTTCATGACTCCTGCTTGCTGAAAGCCTTCCAGAAAGTGAATCACTTTCAATGGTTTCCTGGTCAAGTTTGAATTGTCACTACCAAAATTTTATCTCCAGTCTTCACTCATTGAACTGTCTTCTTGATCATTTGAATAATTTCTATTGATGAATGCCTAAATTTGAGAAAAGTATTTTTGCCGCAATAGTTATGTTCACTTAATGGTTTCTCACTGCAAACTGAGTAACCTCAAGGGAGAGTTGTTCATGCATAAAAAGTAAGATATTTTTTGAGTGATTGCCAAGTTACATTTTTTATTTTAGTAAATATTTATCCACAAGGCCCATGCAAGGTGGAGGATTACTAAATGAGTTTGTGGTATGGACATAAGAGGGATACAGGAGAAGTACGTGTGTATGATGAGGATATGTAATGGTTGACCATAGATCTGAAGAAGTTATGATTGCAGTGGTATGGAAGTATCCTCTTGGAAGTCTGTTCAATAAAGTAAGTATTTTTGGGAATAAACTGTCCAAATGGAACCTTCTTTTTATCAATGGAATATGAAGGAAATGAGGATGGTTCACTCATGTGTATATGACATGGTGGGTTTTAGTTGTAAATGTCTGAACTGACAAAACTAGGGAATATAGCTTGTCTCAACATTTTCCATGGAAATAGCAAGAGAATAGCAATGTTGTCTCTGTTGAAGAGAGGTTATAAAATAGGAAATAATTTATCATTTTACATCAAGGCAGCACAACCAGTTTCAAGATATTCAAATGGTTAGATACTTTTCTTGACTATTTAAAATTCAAGAGTTACTACAAATGTAGTACTCCTATTTCATTCCACTGACCTACAACATCAGATGTTGGTGGTATAGCACTAGAGGCTGAACCTTTCTACAAATAAACTTTATTATAGATTGCAACTAAATGACAGTTTGATAAAATGGTATCTGATATGTGAAAATAATTACACCCATTAATTTTTATTGATACTGGCTAAAGATTTACAGAGACCAAACAGTGGATGTAAGCACAGCAATGATAGCAATGTGTATGAAAAGCCATATACTTCTGAGATGAGGTAGTATTTACGTTATTTACACTGTTCAGACTGTTGTCTTCATCTTTATTGCCATGTTTATGATGTCTTGGCTGTTGTATGCCCTGGAAGTGACATTGCACATGGAATGAGAATGATATACCCCAGAGATAAAAATAAAGGGTTCAGTTCAAAATTTCTAGCACCTGAAAAAGGCTGGAGTGTACTACGGCCAAAGCATCATAAACATGGGAATAAAGATGAGGACAACAGTTTGAACAGCGTAAATAATGTAGCCATATTCCAGCTAGCCCTGTACAGCCACCAACACATGAAATGAAAAGCACATCCAAATCAGCAAGTATGGCAAAGAAACAGTGTAGAGAGCTGAATGGAGGTTTTAATGCATTGTAAACAATATTAGCAATATTGGGAAATCAAAGTTTGTGCAAGATGAAATCCTTGAATTTTGGTATGAGAACAGAAAGAGCACTGAATACATGTCTGCTAAACCACTATATGGTTGAAGGTAATAGACTCTTGGACTGCATGGTCATTAGTAATGACATATGGAATCAAACTGTTAGTCTATACAGTGGCAGCCTTAAATTCCACATCAAAGTTCAAGCCATTTGTGTTAGAAAAGGTGTGATTCTCCTGGATTTTCTGGAACCTGGACAGACCATGAACTGTTATCATTACATCATGATGCTGACTCAGGTGAAGGCTCAAATTTTCAGATATTGCAACATGATAATGCCAGGCCACATACCAGTTCGAAGACTCTGTTGCAAATTTTGGTTGGACTGTCCTCTCACACCTACCATATAGTCTTGATTTGGTGTCTTTCCAAGTTTTATTTATTTAGACTAGTGAAAGAAACTTTACAGATATTTGTAGCTCTCCACAAATTCCTGTCTGAGAAATTCTTGCTCTATTATTACTACTCTTTGTTTTTGTGGTTTTCGTTTTGCCATCCATTTTGCTGAAACTCATCAAGTTTTGCTGATTTCCTCTACTTGTCTTCTTGTGGTCTTTGTTTTGCCATCCATTTTGCTGAAACTCATCAAGTTTTGCTGATTTCCTCTGCTTGTCTTGTCTTGTCTTCTTGTGGTCTTTGCTTTGCCATCCATTTTGCTGAAACTCATCAAGTTTTGCTGATTTCCTCTGCTTGTCTTGTCTTCAATGTGCTTTATGAGTGTTAAATTCACCAAGTCTTCTTTCCTCATTATGTGATATAAACAGTTCAGCTGCCTCTTCCTGATTGAATTTTACCACCATATCAGGTTGAAACATCAGTTCTTGTATGATCATAATGTGAGACCAAATATTTTCTATATAATCAGTCAGTCAGTTTAAGTGCCACATGTGGTACACGTTTGCACGATCATGTCTTGAAAGAGACATGACTGACTGGGCAGAAGATTAACCTGCAGTAGGTTGCCATTGCTTTCTGTGGTAGACTGGTTGCCAGCTAAGGCTATAGAACCCAATCTGTTCTGTTATTTAACCCATAACTGGAAGGAATAGACAGATTAAAACCTTTCCCAAGGGTATTTGCACGTAAGTGAATACAACAAATTCAACTGGAATTCGAACTCAGCTTGCCAATTTCTCATTCCGAACCAATATCCACTGCTCCACAATGCACATCCTCTATATAATACAAATCTGAACTCTGACCTGGCCAAAATATGAACTTGACACACTTGTACTCGTGCCAATTGTCTTATTGAAAACTAGCATTTGATTATTCTTCTTGAGCAATTTCTAATGGATTTATTTCTAAACTAACATTTTTATTTCCTCAAACATTATTTTTAGTGGATACCCATGTTTGAAATAGAAGTCCTGTTTTGTTTTGTTTTTTAAGTAGTGTATATTAGTCTATCAGCCTGCACTTGCACTCAAGTTAACTTAATAAAGAAAATATGCAGGCCAATACTCTTGATTATTTATTCATACAATTACTGCAGTTAAGCAATGTCAAGCCTAGTCAGTACCTAGATGGGTGACTGAGATTTATAACATTAGAAATAATAGTTTTCACTTAAAACATAAGAATTACATGGATTATGGCCATATAGTTGGGTTTAATATAGTCACTTCTGTGCAAATACCCCCCCCCCCTTTAGAAAGGTATTAATCCACCTTTTCTCCTTCAGTTATTGGTTATTTAGTGAGACTTGTATTAATAAATCATTATTATATGCCCACCCCGATTCTTATGATCTAAAAGTATTTTCTGGCTTTAAATAACTACAAAATATATCTTTCTGATTGCTAGTTCCTATCAGTCAGTTAAGTGCCATACGTGAAACACGCTTGGGTGATCATGTCTTTTTCGAGACAGGACTGACTGGGCAGATGATTATCCCGCAGTAGGTTGCCATTGCTTTCTGCGGTAGACTGGTTGCCGACCAAGGCTATAGAACCCAATCTGTCCTGTTATTTAACCCATAACTGGATGGAAGAGACGGATTAACCCTCTAGGGCCATTTGTATCATATTTGATACAGTATGAAAACAAGCCTTGAAAGAAACATTTTCCTGAAAAATTTTTTAAGAGAAATATTTTATAAATTTCAAATGAAAGCAGTACTGACTGCTCAGTCAATGAATACCAAATGTTTCCTTATAGGGAAATACTGTATCAAATATGATACGAATGGCCCTAGAGGGTTAATACCTTTCGCAAGGGTATTTGTGCATAAGTGAATGCAATGGATTCAACTGGAATTCGAACTCGGCTCCCCGATTTCTCGTTCCGAGCCAATATCCAATGCACCACAACACACATCCTCCTACATTGTTCTTATTTCTCATATACCCTATTGTATTGTCAAAGTTTATCAGCAGAACCACATTTCTGTTGCTTTAAGTTTTTTTTATTTGTGAGGAAATTGTCCGGTGTTCAACTACTATGTAGCAAAATTAGTATTTACATTGATATGTTAAAAAATGAAAAATGTTCTTAATGACCTCTGGACACTCCTGAATCTCAATTTGAGAAGCATTGGCTAACAGAATCTCCATAAAAATGGTGAGCTGTGAACAATCACAATTTTTACATTTCTACTTTTTATTGTTGAATGAGAAAAGAATTGCGAATAATTTACTTGATACTTGAATAAATCCTTAGTTTATGTTCAACTCTAAACAATGTTGCCTTTCATGCTTTAAGGATTTTAATATTATTTTATCTGTCTTTGAAAAGAAGTATCAGATTCCACCACCAACACAGTAACTGCTGGTCTCTGTCCCATAAAGGCTTTGTGGTTTAGTCTTGTTTTGTTTGTTCACCCACCTTTCTTTGGTTGGTTGCTTTCTTTCATACATATAAAATATAGGCTTCATTTTGACAGGTCACAGGAAAGAACTTTTATATAGTCAATATATAAAACAAAGAAAATTTCTTTCTGTTTTGATATCTATCAAAATCTATTACGATAGAGAGAAGTGGGTGTTGAAAAGTCTCAGACTCACACACTTTCATAAAATCTCTGACCACATCAGATTGTTGCTTTTAAGGCTTCTTGGTAGGATTGAGAACCTTTCATTACCTCTTGGAAATAGATATAAATATATAAGGTGCAAACCAAAAATTTAGAAAAATTGTTAAAAATAAACAAAAATGAAACAAAAAATGGAATTGGACCTCCCACCTAGTTTTTATCATTTCTTTTGAAAGCCATCACCTTGAGCATTATAGTGAACTTGCAAAGAGAAATATCAAACGTATGCACTACATTTAGTTCATGCATTGTTCGAATTTTTTTATCTTTTTTTAAAACTTCTTTTATGGATAGTGATTTACTAAGCATAGCTTAGATGTGGCACAAGGCCAAAAGTATGAGGTACCCAGTGATGAGTGAACTCACTACTCGGTCATAAATAATCTCACGAAACAAGCTCGTTAACTATTACACCAAATCAAGGTGCTCTTTTATGGATAGAGTGGTCATGGATGACAGTGCTACAGCTTTTAACTGTTAATAATACTTGGATATGGTTATGAGAAAATGGTAGATTGGTTATGTGATATATATATATATATATATATATATATGCATAATGGTCTAATCTCAATCAACTATGTGTGTGTGTGTGTGTGTGTGTGTGTATATATATATATATACACTAGCAGTATAGCCCGGCATTGCTCAGGTGTAATGAAAGCTTTTATATATTATCGATTTTCTGCACTATTGTAGGAACTGCAACCTTGAAACTTCTGAATATCGTTTCTTATGTCTTTGTCTATGAGTGTATCAAATTTGATTAAAATCGGACCACTCCTTCTATAACCCGATTTTTCGATTATCCATTTTCGATATTTATCGGGGGTACCTCAACACAAAACCTAGCTAAGAACATTTGCAGATGCTTATAGTACAACTGTGTAAATTTTCAAGAAAATCGGTTCAGGCGTTTCGGAGTCTATATGTAATGGACACAGACACACACAAAGTTCCATTTATAAATAAGTTTATATATATATATATAATAATTATTATAATAGCATACTGCAACTCAAAAGCTATTAAGTTTAAGTTTCTATGCTCTTCTTCTGTATTGAGCACTTTTAAAAGTAAATATCAAACTGTGAAATATATATCCATTAGTTTAAACCACTTATATATGGGCACATGGCTGAGTTTTTAGAACGTTCGCTTTCTAATCATGAAGCCCGAGTTTGAATGTCACCATACTCGATTTGTCAGGAAGGTGACTTCTTGAAGTTATGGGTTGACCCAAGCCTTGTGAGTGAAATTGGTAGATGACTCCCTTTGAGGAGTTGTCAATGGTTGGGCTAGCTCAAAGTTGCAAGTCATCATGATCGTGAGTTTAAGTGTCCTGGTTTTGTTCATACTGTTGTTCACGCTAAATAACTCACATTCTCCCAGAAAGTGTAACTATGGTCTGCTCAGCATAGTTGCAATATAAACCACAGGTGGGCTCTGTGGGTGTTGAACAAACAAAAAATGTGCCTGAGCAAGTGTCTACAATGGATATTAGCTAGCCATCCTGCTAGACCACTCAGAGGCGACAGGCTGTTTCATGCTAGGTGCAATGATAAGGCTACTTGTGTTGGGTTTTTCCTTGGCTATTTATATATATGGGTCAGTGGTGCATTGTGGGTAATCCTTCTAACAGTTACTTTGGCAGGAGTGGTTTGTTTATTTATTTGGATAAATTTACTTTACTTGTTTTTATTTTATATTTATTTTTTTCAGTTTTTGATGTTTAATTTATTTTTATTTTTATTTTCATTTCATTTTTATTTTATGTTATCTATTCTAGTAGCTGTTATGGTAGCAATGGTTTGTTAATTTGTTTATTATTTGCTTGGATTAAATTGTTTGTTCTTTATAATTATTTCTTTATTCTTTTCAGTTTTTGATTTTTAAGAAACATAGTAAAAATTTGTTTTCATATAAAAAATGACAGAGAAGCCATTATGGTTAAGTTTTTATGTAATTTTTCATGAGATCTTAATGATTTTTTTTTTTTCAGAACATAAATTTTATAAAAACTGTCCATATGTTTTGTTTTTCAGAGCACTTTTGGCTATACTTCCAGCTAATTCCAAGGATGGATTTTATTTTTCATGTAACTGAATATATGTAGTGTTATGTATGTTTGTAGAGTTGTATGTCTCTTTTATGTTCCAAACACGGTAAGCACATTGTTGATGTGTTTATAGTTGATATTATTGTGAATGAGGTAACATTTGGAAGAGATGGAATAATAATTTTACACAATCAAGCTTTTTTGGCAGAATCCCCATGGTACAAATACAGGACACTGGAAACTGGGCTGGAATTGTAGGTGACTGTCTGGTAGGTCTATATATTCTCCCAGTATGTCTATAGGGACTTTATTTCAAACATTCCTCCAGACTTGTTAGAGGATGTATCCCTGCTAATATGAAGATGCATGTGGTTCATGCATGATGGGGCTCCAGCACATTTTAGTCATATTGTTTATGATGCACTGGTTGGCATCAATCTTGAAAGATGAATAGGTAGGGAGGACTGGTTCTATGGCCTAGAGGGCTACCTAAAACAATTGTTTTATGCAGCAGACAGTCATAATGTAGAGATGCTTCATCAATATGGGAACCTGTAAAACCATGTTGGAGTATTTGAAAGGGTGTGGCAGTCAATGATCTGATGAGTGCATATATGTGTGGAAGCAAATGGAGTACATTTTAAACATTTGTTATGAGTTGCTGTGTTGAGGTACAACTCTGACCTTTTGGACGTATGAAGATGCATATGGACATTTTACCTTGTTTTGGTGTCAGGAATGCACCACCAAAATTTGTAAAAGTCAACACCCAGTGCCAACAATCTGTTTCATATTTATATGCAATCATCAGGCCATCTGATTATATAATAAGCATGAAATAGACTATTGCTACTGGTCATTGATTTCAATGTCTACTTTTATATTTACACATGGTCTATCCCTGATATTGAGCACTTTAATCCATAAATATAGCACACCTTAAAAATCTATTTTACCATATATAGATATATATCTAGTCTAATCTAAACTTATTTATAAATGGAACTTTGACTATGTGTGTGTGTGTGTGTGAAATGGCTGAACCAATTTTCTTGAAAATTTACACAGTTGTACTCTAAGCATTTGCAAGTGTTCTTAGCTAGGTTTTGTGTCGAGGTACCCGCGATAAATATCGAAAATAAAAAGTGAAAAAATCGGGTTATAGAAGGAGTGGTTCGATTTTAATCAAATTTAATACACTCATAGACAAAGACATAAGAAACGATATTCAGAAGTTTCAAGGTTGCAGTTCTTACAATAGTGCAGAAAATTGATAATATATATATATATAAAAGGCAAGATGTTTGTGTGTGTGTTTGTTTATCTGCCTGTATATCTGTATTTTTTTCAGCCCTTTTATTTTAGTTTTTGCTTTGGGTTTGGCTCTAAGTAGGTATAATTGTAGTTCTTAGTCTCAGCCATGATACCATTTACTCAGAGGACTTATTTAGCCTTCAAAATTCAGTTTATGACGAAAAAAACTTATTTGATATCGATACCAGGAAATCAAAATTTGACTTACATCCATTCATTTTTCTTTCAGTCTACGGTTTCACTTTAACTGGAAACAACAATTGCTTTTTAGTCTTTCGTGTCAATGTCCAAAGAGTCTGAGCTCCAGGACCATGGATTAGTTTTAAAGCTTTCATTACACCCGAGCAATGCCAAGCTATACTGCTAGTAAACACATAATTGTAAAATCTAAATCAGCTAAGAATGCATTACATGGCTGAGCTGCTCAGAGAACACGGTTCAGCTGTCATAGACATGTGATGTTTTTGTTTTCTGCACTAAGCTAATTTCTTTGCCAAATGTTCACTTCATATGATTCTAAGCTAATAGCATGAAATAACAACCCATCATTACCAGAGCCTCAGAGATATTCTATTAATGCCACTCAAGCAAAATAGAAAATTAAAACATTTAATCATCCAATTTATACAAACTTGAACTAATTACATATTCAGATTTTTCAGTATAAATTCAAGTTTTTGCTACTTGCTATAGATTTGAAAACCCTAAAATCTTGATCATATCAAACACCATTTTGCAACTATCAGCATACAAATGATTACTGGAGGCAGTACAATACATAAACAACACTCTGAAAAAAAAAAACTTTTATGTGAAAAAATGATATGATTTCTCTCTTTATGTACTGGAGTTTCCTTTTTTCCTTCTAACTGGATTCCAGCAAATTCTTCTTACTGATGACTATAATTTGCTGTGTATGGGCATTGAACAGTTTTTGACTAATTTTCAATGGCAAGACGTTGTTACTATTATACATTAATTCATTTTTACTATTTTCATTGTTTTATTTTATCTTTGTAAGGTCTCTTTAACAATCCTCTTGAAATGAAAACCCAACCTTTTAATCTAGATGGGCATGAAATTCTCATTCTTATACACTTTTCATAAAGCATCCTGTCTTGGGAATTTTCATAACTATTTAATTCTTCCAATTTGTCTTGACAATAAACTAGTGTAAATTAAATAAAGTGTTTTGTTCAACATTCCCAAATAACTGTTGAATGTGATTGCCACTTGACGAAGATTGAATGACAAGGAAATTGATCCAAATGAATCAATGTATAGTAGTATCTGCTAATAATATCTTTAGTGTTTAGTTTCAGTGGCTTAATAAGTTAAACAGGAACAATCAGGTAATTAGCTATTTGAGCCAGTAATGCTTAATTTTTAACAACCTGAGAATCCCCTTTTTACCTCATTTTTAATAAACAACTTACAGATATATTCAAAAACATGTTAAAATAAGCTTTTGATCAAAAACTAACAAAATTCAATCATTAAATAATCCATTTCTTACATATTGCCAAAAACATTTACATTGTTAATGCTTCATTTTTATACCTGCTGCCAGAAATTGCTGTATCATTATAAATGTAATTATTAAAGTAAAAGAATATTCTGGGATGTTTGTTTAATAAATCTAACTTGTAATGCCATCGGTTACATAAACATGCGCCAAATTGTAGTCATTTCAGTCTAATTAAAAGTAAATCTGCATTAACCATCAATTGATAATTTCAGATACGGCATACTTTAAGAAACTTAATTTTGATAATGAGTCAATGTCTATACATGTACTGCTAATATTAGCTGTTTCCTTGTAAGGAAACATTTAGAATTCATTGACTGAACAGCCAGTGCTGTTGTCAGCTGAAATTTATAAAATCTTTCTCTTAAAACAATTTTTTAAGAAAATAGGTTTCTCAAGTTCAGTAACTGTAAATGCTCTTTCAAGTATTAATGGAGGCTTCCTTCCTAATTTTTTGTTTAAGGTAATGTGGAATGTCAGTATTTTGATTATATCTTTATTTTCTTTTTGACTTACATGTGCTATCCCTTTTAGTTAATGTTGATGTTGGAATTTTCAGTTGATGTTACTTGGTATATTTGTATATATTTCTTGGTTACTTTCTACATTTGTTGATATTTTGTTGTTGTTTCTGATATTTGATACAGTTTTTTGTGATTCTGTAGGTTGAAAGAAGGATGGTCCTCATTAAAACCTAACCATTGATCTGAGAAAGTGGTTGTATACATTTAACAATTTCAGTATTTCTGAATGAGCTTGCCGTCAGGCATGACATTCTGACAAAGCTATTCAAGATAATGACTCATATTTTATGTTAATGTGTCGGTTTTGGAGCAACTTGCAGTGTTGGAAGCATTAAAAATAAATGAAAAATATTTTTTAAAGTTTGGTCAACAAATAAGTGTAGCAGTGGCACTATATATCAATAGTCGCAATTTTGTGACTGAACTGATCACGTCAATAGAATGTTTCCATCAATTTGTAGTCGAACCTGAGTTAGCATTGTTAGGATCACTAATTTGTCAATGTTTTGTGATACCAAGTAAAGCTTTCTATCTAGACAATAGATATCAATTGATATAAACTGAGTTTATTGTAAAAACAATGAACAAAATCTAAACTGAAATAACAATAAAAAAATTTAGTTATATTATTCAATGTAATAAAGTAACAAAATTTAAATAAAAATGTGTAGTAATGACATGAAAGTTCAAATATGTATACTTTATATACAGTTAACTTGTATGTAGAATATTTTTGCACAGTCATACAGAACATGTAGTCATTCAGTAGTGCCTCAATCTCAGCTGAGTAACCCCACAGGAAAGTTTTCATACATGCTCAGTAAGGTTCCCTGTAACAAGTGGCTAGATTACATCATGACTGTACAATTGTATTTTGTAATATTTTATATGGTTTGTTATATTTTTTTATCCCTAATCTATGTTTTGTGGAAAGTACATTTACTCATCAGAGGACTAAACTGTAAAATGCTCTATCTCCTAATATTGAGCACTAAAAAATAACTTGCCTTAAAAATATTATGTTTCAAAAATATTCTGATTAATATTTTTTAAAGAAAATGTGATATGATTTTTTATTATTATGCCTTGTAAATGTATTAATGATTTTAATTCCAAATACCTATCTTCCTTACAATCAATCGTTTTTTTTACTCATGCCTACTTCTCTTTATATAAAAGAAGTAATTTTCATTTTGAGAGTGAAGAGTCGGGGAGACCAAAGTCAACATAAAAATGCAAGAAATCAATGTTTTTCAATACAAATGAACATTGCAGAAAGACTTAATTCTGACATTTCCAAAGCTATTTTCTAAAGAAGAATAATCAACTGTTAGTTTTCAGCAAGACAATGTTTATGCTGAGATTGCAAATACCATGAAAAATTGGCTCAAGTGCAAGTGCATCAAGCTCATATTCTGGCAAGGTTAGAGTTCAGAGTTTTATCATAAAGATAATATTTGTTCTCATATTAAACATAAACTAACAAGGCACCAATTTGGAATTGCTCATTGTTTCAAGCCATCAACACTGAACAGAATAACATTTAATATTCTTTGTTTAAAATGCTGTCTGCAAGTTTATCCACAAGGCTTAAACATTTCAAGAAATTCAAGTGAACAACTATTCCATATTAAGTTAAATTATCTGCCTAATTTTTACTTTAGTCTTCTAACCAATAATTTATTGCTGATATTCCTGTAGTGTAGCAGTTATCATCATAAATAGTATGAATTGGCAGGCCATATTCAAATTCTGTTTGAGCTGATTGCATTCACTTTTGCACTAATAACCTTGGGAAAGTCATGAATCTATTCTTTCTCCAGCTATTGGTTAAATAACAGAGACGAATAGGCACTCTAGGTTTGATTGGAAACCAGTCTAAGAAGAACAACTTTGAAATCAAAAACAGTTGATTATGTTACTGGCAATTCCATCTCATAAAAGCCTACTTGTTATGGAAACTACAAAAAAAAAACAAGTATGGTGAGGCTGTGGCCTTAATATACTGAGGCTGTGGATCTATACACCACAGAAGATTCTAATGATCCTAATGAAGCAGAAAAAATCTGTCCATGACCATTAAAAGCTTAATATTTTGCCATTCCCCTCATAGATGACTGTGTTTGTGTGTGTATCTGAGCAAAAGACCAAATTCAAATTTTGAGATTTTTGGGTGTTAAATTTTATGATGCTATAGCTAAAAGACTTTACTTACTTATCTTCATTTCTGATAATGGAATCTTTTAATTTATGAATTTCCTTCTCTACTCTTCGTAGTTCTTCTTCAGTTTTCATGTGCTGAAAATACAAATTTTATTTAAAAAAATTAGAATCACAAATCAAAAAGATTGCACATCATTAACTTCCATTCTTATCAATAACAAAAAGCACAGAATACTAGTCTCACATAGGAACTAGCTGCTAATTGCTGGTTATTTTTTTTTAATCATTTCATACAAAGCAAGGTAGTAAAGCCACTAAGACACAAGATGGTTACCTAGTGTGAAAGAATAAGAAAAAAGAGTAATATTATTAAGGAACAAAAACAATCAAAGAAGAGTAATCATGAAGACAGTAGATAATGATTGACATTGCATTTAAATTTTTGAAGTCCAAAGTTGACTGGAAAGCTAGAAGAGAGTTTTACAAGTGTGAGAGAAGTAACTGTTAGCATAGAACATATGGGTGCATCTAGCCATTTCTACTGTAAAATGACGAAACCTTGTTAACAATTTAGTACTGCATTTAAATTCATAAAACCTAGTTATCATAGTGAAGGGTTCATCTGAACAATTACCATGAAGTCATGGCAATTCACAGATAATAAAGAAAAGCAATTTATGGAGAGTCGTGACTAATTTAGTCCTGAAGGAACATTGTATTTTAAATAAATTAGGCATACTTCTGTTATTAAAGCAAAAGATGCTGGAAGAATGGTAAGTTCATTGTATTGTTCCAGAAAATACCTAACTCCTGCTGCCACAATGAACCGACCATTTTTCCAGCATCTTTTGCAATGGCACAAATATAAGCATTCCATGAAAGTGGAAGTGAGCATTAACTCCAGTAGGCATTTGAAGCAATGAGCCTCTTTGAAGACATGACCACTCATCAGCACTGGTACAATAGCTTTAATAATAGAAATATACCAAATGAAGATGAAAACTCAGGCTTCCAAATCTAGTCCTCAACATATTCTCTTTCCTTTTCAATTACATTATACAACATTTAAATGAAGACATGTATACCTGCCTTGTAAAAGCTTCTTTATGGCTTTCTTAGCCATGTAGGAGTTGCTTTCCATATCATCAATGAAAAAAGTTACAATCCTCTGAGTACTTAAAAAAAAAAGATGAAAAAGTCTGATAATGTCAGGTTAGAATCAGTAACGCTTTTGGGTAACAATTGTCCTCTTCTTAATTATGTCGGTTAGCATTCTGGAAATTTGAAGAGATCTGTGGTGTGGAGCGACTATCTCCCATCCATGGGGTCCCCAGGTGGCGGATCAGGGAATGACCTCCAGATACTGGAGGTTACCTGCGAATATTCAATAAGCAGTCCTGACCAACTAGCAGGCTACTCTGAGGGTGTGTGTGGGGTATGCCCTGGTCAGGTGTACTTCCTTGAAATGCATACAGATACCCGTTGTAAAAGGTAGTCTCAGGCGAGTGTTTGGTGCCTTGTAACCAAACTGACTCAAAACCCAGTTGAGCGAGGTCTGATGACCTTGGTTGGTGACTCACGTAGTGTTGATCACGAATAAAAGACGCTAGTAGAGATGACAACTCTGCAGATTTAGAGGAGTAAACCTCAATAAACTATCCTGCTATTTCCATGGGTAGCAGTAGTTCATGTGGTGCCCAACATAAGAGTGGTAGCGGTTCAGAGAACAGCGTGGTTGTGCGGATGACCATCTACTTGACAATGGACAAGCACATTGCTCCAGTTAGCGAGAAACTATGGCGAGATGGTGACTTGACAAATACCCGTCCCCTTTGGAGGGGTTGGCATTGGGAAGGGTATCTAGTCGGAAAAATTTGCTTCAATTTCATATGTCATGTCAAATCCAAATATAGTTAGGAATAACGGGGCCGGAACTAGTAGCGATGGTGTTGTTCGTGGTTGGGTGGGTCACTTTGTTGTGGGTCCCATCTGACCGTTAATGAACATCAGACCTGGACGACATGGCAGAATTTCCAACCCTCGGACACGGGGAAAAAGGGAAGTAAAACCGGATAGAAGAAGAAGAAGATAAGAGACAACACAAAACTGCAAACACTATAATGGGTCATCTGAAGACTTTCACAGAATTTTGCAATTGTGATTCTTCTGTAATGAGAGCATCAGCCTTATTTACAGCAGAAGTTTTTCCTTTTTTGCTAAAATTATCATTAATTCCACTCAATTCTTTATTGTGATTACATAAAGTGCAACCTTTCTGCAAACTTTTATGTGAATGTTTGCAGCACTTTCTTCTTCCAAAGACAAAAATTCTATGGTAGTTTTTTTTTCTTGGGACTTGAGAGGTAGCTATTTTGAAAGAAGATTATAGGTAGGAAAGACAAATATAAACTATCAAATTTTACCTATAATTTTTAGTCAATTTATGATTTATAGCTTAAAAAAACAAACAAACAAAAAAAAAACAACTAAGAATTTTAACACTTTTACAATAAAATCAGAGCAGTGATTACTTTTTTATCAACCTGCACATCTAATTTGTTGGTTGAGACAGTTATAAATTTTTCTATGGTACCAGGTTAAAACAAAATTTTAAATACTGATTTAAGGCAAGTATGTCACCCAACTCAGGTAAGTCTTGTTTCATAGTTTATTGCTGTGTTTTAAATTCTGATGTGGTAAAACGCTGTATCTCTCTAAATATACAAGCATACTATTCTATCCTGTCCTTGAATTTGCAGTTACTACCCACACGTGTTAGACCACCTATATGGCATAAGTTCTGTGTCCCTGATAACAAAGGCTCATTTCAAGCATTTCACAGTTACAAAACATATCTTTTCAGTTTTTTTGTCTCTGTTCAAGAAAAGTTACAAGATAACATAAAAGCCTCACAAAATGTGAGACATTAATCATGGGAGAGGATTTTAATATAAAATTGAAGGATAACCATGAAACATGGTGACCTACAAAATTTGATTAATTAATGCACATATTCAACAGCATCAACAAGATAATGAAATGACTGAAAAATTAGAACTTAATATTTTAAATAATTTATATCTTCAAACAAATATGCAAAAAAAAAAAAATCCCAAGAAATTATATAGCACTTATTTTGATTAATCACATTAGAATGATTACTTCACTACTTATATAAATGCAAAAACAGTTTTAGTTGGCAACAAGTGATAGATGATTATAAAAAGATACTCTTGATTATATAAAATTAGTTTGTTTAAATAATGCACTATTGTTTGCATCATGTGGCAATAATGTTTTTTTTTTTTAATCAATTCATCCCAGGTGAAGTAATAATGCCATTAAGGTGCATGAGGCTATTAGAAAAGAAAGAGAAGGAAAAGACTTTAGAAGATACTGGAAGCCTCGTCCTAAACAGGGGATAAACTTCTACTCATTCAAAAGACCAGAGAGGAGTGTGACCCAAATGATAGGTGGACCTATCTACTACTATTACTGTAAGTAATTATAATTATATGATTGTAAGTAAAATGAAGCACTAAAATAAGTAACCAGGTAATTGTTTTAAGTTCTCTGAATATTGGTGCCTTCAAAAAAAAAAATATTATTGATATTTCCTTTTTTGTAAATCAAACTTATATGTACTGAGGGAAGTGAATATAAACACTTATTTGATTTTGACATGAAAAAGTCAGGTATTCTCCATTGTACAATTTATTCAACTGATTCAATTTTAATAAAAGCAGACAAGTTTTGTTTTCTTTTTTCTGAAATAAATATGGACCTGACCCAATTTGTTCAACCTGAAACCATAAATTAATTTCTGATCTATTTTGTAACAAAATTATTGACAGAAGCTTTCCGTTTGAATTTAGCAAGAGGAAAAGCTACACTAAATTTAAAGCAATTTAAAATGCATGATTTAACTCTAATAAAACTCAGTTGTCCGGCAATAAAAATATGATGATATAAGTACGCTTTGCAAGTCAGCTTTTCACGATCAATTTTGTTAGAATCTGTAAGACATGCCAGATGAATTTCAGCTGATTTTATTAGAAATATTACAATAGCTTTTTTGGTGGGGTGACATTTCATTAGTAAATTTCAATTTGTTCATCATATTGTAAACAAATATAGTGCAGTGATATTTTTTTAAAATTTCAGATATATAAAGACTGTTATAGGTAATAAAAAAGATATCATTATTTATACTGTTAGGACTGTTATCAACATCTTAATTGCCATATTCATGATGTTTCGGCTGTTGTATGCTTCGACATTCATCAGGTGATTGAAATTTTGAACCAAACCCTTTATCTGTTCTTGTTCCATGAGCCATGCCACTTCCGGATGTTTTAGTTATCACCATTTAACTCAATTCTCTAGGTTTTTGTTTGCTACTGCTGTTGTCAGGTATTGAACTCACAACTCGTGACTTGACCCAACCAACACTTTCATCCACTGGGCCAAGTGTTGATGAGGATAAAAATGAGGACAACATTCCACACAATGTAAATAATGTAAATACCCCATCACAGAAATATAGACAAATAAAGAAGAAGAAAAGATATTTTAAAGTTATTGAGATTTAAAGAAGACAGCATTAAATCAGTGAACACTCAAAATAAAAAGAAAAAAACATTGAAAAGAACAAGAAAAAACTGACTATGAATATCACAAAAGGATTTGAGAAAAAATAAAAGTGCGACAGGCAAAAGGAGTGAATTGATGAAACAGAAAAATATTTGAAAAAAAAAAGATCAAAAAATAATATTAACAAGATATAAGAACAACCAATCATTGCAAAAACAAACATGTTAGTTGGGCAAAGTGTAATGGATGCTGCGAATATCGTGGATCGAGCATGTGAGCAATGATGAGGTCTTGGAAATGATGGAAACAAAAAGGTAAATTAATACTGAACATCAGAAAGAGACAGCTGAAGTTCCTGGGACACGCAATGAGGAAGGAGGGCTTAGAAAATCTGATACTAACAGGCCAGATAGAGGGAGAAAGAGACAGGGTAAAGCAACGGATAACATATTTGAAGGACCTAAACAGGTGGAGGACAGAACGAGGATTGCATGGTGTAACAGGAGAAGGCGTGCTCAGAGCCACCAGGGATAGGCAAACATGGAGGGCCATGATCACCTATGTCCTGAAGGGAAAAGGCACATAAAAGAAGTACATGAAAACTGATTTTTCAATAGTAATTTTTAATGATGAATATAGAGCTATATTGAATGGAATTAGTGACTGGGCTATGCAGGAACTTTCATGAAAATAGCAAACCAAAATGAATTTGAAGATAACAGCAGGAGGTGGAGTAATATTTTGGTTTAGTAATATAGGCAGTAATATTACAGGTCCTTTCAAAGTTGATGTTTTAAGATAAATGCAGAGAATTATTATAAGTTCTTGGGCTAGATGTTTCTTCTTTTTATTGTGGTACAATTCACAAACAAGAAGATTGAAGTTGAAGAGTATATTCATGAAAGACAATGATCCTAAAAGGGTCTTGAAAATATATTCATGAAAGAATGATCTTGCAAATTCTGCAAAACTGGCTATTGACCACCTTGCTGAAAAAAAATACTCAAAACAAGTTATACTTTTAATGAGGATAAACCTCATTAAAAATATAACTTTTTTTGGGTATTTTATTATACCATAAACTGAAATTCACATAATATATATTAATATATATTACTCATAAATCTATATATATATAAAGCAATCTGTGAGTCTGTGTGTGACTGTTTCCTATGCACACCTACATTTTTTAAGTTACACCATTCAAAATTTCTAGGGACACATATCTACAGGGAAGCCAGGTTGACATACTTTTTGAGTTTAAGTTCAGCAATTTTCTTTTTTGCACTTTTTAGCCAATGACACGATTGTTTACATTTGCTCCATAAAACGTCTAAGATCTAAGATGGTTGCTGAATTACATCACAGAAGTCAAATCACACGTGTCAAACGCGACTAAAATATTTTTTATTAAAAAAAAAATGTGCCTTTATACTTAATTTTTATTCCGACGTTTTATGTCACAGAAATCAAATCACACATGTCAAACGTGACTATAATATATTTTTTTATTAAAAAAAGAAAAAAAAACGCCTTTATATTTAATTTTTATTCTGACGTTTTAAAAATTCATTTGGTCAACAAAAATTGTGAATATTTTTCCCTGTAATTTTGAAACAAAAGAAATATTTTTTAAAAAATGTGTTTTTTCAAACAAAAACAAAATATGTAAAATAAAAGTGGCATCTTCTCCTACTATGAAAATGTTCTGAGTTGCACGGGCAACACCAAGCTATGATGCTAGTATATGATAAAAATGCTACCAACTTAGTTTGGTCAATACTGATTTTATTGTGAAAACAATGACTTGTCAAATAAAATCTGACAGTGTAAAGTTTCTGGAATTTTAAATCAGTACAAAACAGCAGGAAGTAATAAGATATTCTTAGAATTTTATTTGTTTTCTTCATGATTATTTGTGTATTTTTTTCTCAAAGTAGTAGATATGTTTGCCTACCATCTGATTCACACTCTTCCCTGGTTTATTTTGTGTTTCCTGTTTAGGATTGGGTTTTCATTTCCTTCTAATGTTTTCTTCAGCTTTATTCTTTTAACATCTCTACCTAAACCCTGAAATTTTATTTACTATTTATGTTTTCCATCAGATGTTGTTTGCTGCCAGAATGAAGCAACGTGTAGCATCCTCTAAGTTCGGCACCAAAGACTACTGACGACTCTGCAAAAGCGTGCTTAACAAGTGTAAGTCCTCAATACGCTCACTAATCAATGAATTTGAGGTTCTCACCTCCTCAGCAGACAAGGCTGAATGCTTTGCTTGTAGATTCTTGACCAAAGCGAGTGGTGGGGATGGAATCCCAATCATAGTCTTGAAGAAATATGCCCTTGAACTTTCCTTTGTCCTTTCTAAGCTCTACAACCTCTGCCTATCTGCTTCCTGCCTGTTGGAAGTCTTCCTCTGTAGTTCCTATATTTAAGAACACTGGCGAACCCTCGGACCCCGCAAATTACTGCCCTATCAGCCTTCTTCCGATCTTTGGCAAAGTGTTCGAAGCCATTATCAATGCTGAGGTGGTTCAGCATCTCACAGCCCACAGGCTCCTCTTGGACAAACAGTAAGGCTTCTGCTTCACCGGGTCTACTGCTGATATACTAACAACCATCACCGAGTATATATACCAGGCTCTCAACAAGAATGGTGAAGCCCGAACCGTTGCCTTGGATATCTCTAAAGCGTTCAACAGAGTCTGGCATGCTGGCCTTCTACGGAAACTGTGGAGCTATGGTATAACTGGACATTTGTTTGACCTAATCAAGTCATTTCTCTGTAACCACACATTAAAGGTGGTATTAAACGGACATGCCTCCCAGAACTACCATACAAACGCAGGTGTCCCTCAAGGCTCTATCCTAGGTCCTACGCTCTTTCTGATGTACATCAATGAACTCCCTGATGCCATAACATCCCAAGCAGGCATGTACACCGATGACACCACAGTTTACTCTCACCTCAATCAAAAATCTGGTGTGGGCGACAAGGCGAACCTTGCTGCCAAGCTTGAAATGGACCTCCAATCCGTAGTGGACTGGGGTAAGAAATGGCTCGTAAATTTCAATTCTTCCAAAATGAAGCTGCTATCAATTAACCACCATAGACAACCGTACCTACCTCCCATTAGCATGGAACAGGCTTACCTCCCAGAGAGTAAAACACTATGCCTCCTTGGCCTCACACTCTCAGTGGACCTCAAGTGGAATGACTATATCGAATCCATTGCTAAATCCGTTGCTATGAAAGTCGGTTCTCTGTGCAGGGCCTGGAAGTTTTTTTCGTCTGAATCTATCCTGCACATATATAAATCTACCATCCACCCGTGTATTGAATACTGCTGCCACATCTGGTCAGGTGCCCCTGCTATTCTCCTCGGGGTTCTTGACAAAATACAACAGAGAATCTGTAATGTGATCGGTACCGACTTGGCTAACCGGCTGCAGTCACTCTCTCATTGGCGTGAGGTGGCTTCCCTGTGCCTCTACTATAAATACTTTCATGGCTTCTGCTCTGATGAACTTAGATCACTGGTGCCCTCTAGGTACAAATTTGAACAAGATACTAGATTAGCAACTAGGTCCCACCCTTTTACATTGAAACCGATAAAATGTAACTGCAATTTCTACTCCAACAGCTTCTTTTCTCGCACTTCCCGCCTGTGGAATTCCCTTCCACATACTTGCTTCCCCGACAGCTACAATCTTCAGGAATTTAAATGTAAGGTCAAAAGACACCTCCTAACACACTAACTCGCACCCATTCTCTCAAACACACTTCATATGTACCTCCTTACTCGTCTATCACCCTCCTTCTGACATTTCCTATATCTAATCACTCTCTCACCACCTTCCTCTATGTAACCCCCTGCACTATAGTGGCAGTGGAATGCCTTGCTTGGGGTGAAATGATTAAAAAAAAATATAGGTTTGTCTATCATTCAGTTCACACTCCTCAATAGCCTTTTGAAGAAATGTACAAGTTCACCCTTTATTTCTTCTTTAGGATTGGGTTTCCAGTTCCTTCTAAAGTGTTTTTATTCCTTTCACTCTTAGTAGCCCCTTGCATCTTAGTGGCTTAGCACCTTGATTGGGGTAAATTGATAAAAAAAACTAAAAAAATGGATCTGTGGTTTATCAATGAAAATAATTCAGAAAATCTTTTACATTGAAAGAAATTATTCAGTTTATGTAAGTAAATATTGTGATTTATAGCTTAAGAAAAAAAAAACAATAACTAAGAATTATAATACTTTATAATAAAATCAGAGAAGTGATTAACTTTTTATCAACCTGCACATCAGAACTTGTTGGTTGAGACAGTTATAAATTTTTCTCTGGTACCAGGTTAAAACAGGATTTTAAATACTGATTTAAGGCAAGTTTCATAGTCTATTGCTGTATTTTAAATTCTGCAATTCTGATGTGGTAAAATGCTATATCTCTCTAAAAGCACAAGCATACTACTCTATCCTGTCCTTGAATTTGCAGTTACTATCCACATTGTCTAGACCACCTCTATGCCCTAAGTAATTTTTATAGATTTTTTTTTAAGATTAGCATCAAATGTAGTAGATAACATAATGTTAGTGAATAAAAACATCCAGGTTTAAACAGGTTTTTAAGGATACTGGTTCAGAATGAGAAATCAAAGAGTCAAGTTTGAATTCTAGTTTAATTCATTGCAGCCATTTACATGCAAATACCCTTGGAAAAGGTATTAATCTGTCTCTTCTCTCCAGCTATGGGTCAAATAACAGGACAAATTGGGTTCTATAGTATTCATTGGCAACCAGTCTACCATAGAAAGTAATAGCAACCTACTGCAAGAAAATCTTTTGCCCAGTCAGTCATGTCTCTTTCGAGACATAATTACTCAAGTGTGTATCACGTATGATACTTAACTGGCTCTCTAATAGTAAAAATAATATTGGTTTTTCTCAAAATATGATTACATTTCATTTTTTGTAGTTTATAATAGAATATTTTGTCAGGCTTTTAAGATTAAATCTCATCAGTCACTTGACGGCCAAGTTTTTGTTCTCAATTGAAGAGAAGAATAAAATTAATAAAACCCGTTATCTTAGAGAAGTTAAGTGACTGTAATTATGGAATTATGAAGCATGAACTAGAAATAAACAGTTGCTAAAGTTCAGAAAAAAATTATTCAAATTTGGGGGACACACAATGAGGAAGGAAGGCTCTGAGAATTTAACACTTACAGGGTGTATAAAAGGCAAGTGTAGAGGAAAAAAGTAGTGAGTAATCTGATTGACAAGTGTAACCAAATTTGAGTAGTAAGTACTAAAGAGGGAGGTACTGCTGAGAGGAGCAAAACCAGGAAGCTGTGAAGAACCATGAACAGACATACTATACAAAAACAATAGATTTAACTGGATTAGCAATTTTAATGCTGTATTTTACAATCTCCTTAAAACAACATTTTATTAACACTGTGCCTCCTTGGCTTAACTCTAACAACAGACCTCAAGTGGAATGAATATATAGAATCCATAGCTAAATCCACTGCTAAGAAAGTCGGTTCTCTGTGTAGGGCCAGGAAGTTTTTTTGCCTGAAACAATCCTGTACATATATAAATCTAACATCCGCCTGTGCGTTGAATACTGCTCCCCTATCTGATTGAGTGCTCTTGCTATCCACTTGGGTGTCCTTGACAAGATCCAACAGAGAATCTGTAATGTGATAGATCCCGACTTAGCAGCTCGGATACAGTCACTTTCTCACCGGCGCAATGTGGCTTCCCTGTGGCTCTTCTACAAATACTTTCACGGCTTCTGCTCTGATGAACTTAGCTCACTGGTGTCCTCTATATATAAATTTACTCAAGCCACAAGATTAGCAACTAGATCCCACCCTTTTACTGTGAAACCAATAAATTGTAAATGCAAATTCTACTCCAGCAGCTTCTTTTCTTGCATTTCTTGCCTGTGGAATTCCCTTCCATTTACTTGTTTTCCTGACAGCTACAATCTCCAAGAATTTAAATGTAAAGTCAATAGTTATCTCCTATTTCACTAACCTGCATCCTCTCTCTCATGCTCTTTTCTCTGTCCACTCCAATCTCATCAGTATTCTCATCCTTCTCTTACCCACTTCCTGACACCCCCTATAACCTGTCACCCTTTCTCATAACTGTCCTCCTATGTAACCCCCTGCAAAACAGTGGCAGTAAAATGCCTGGCTTGGGGCGATATGATTATTAAAAAAAAAAAATGACAAAATATATGTGTATTATGAGAGTGATATGAAAACATGTGTCCATAAAATTTTGCTTTAATTGCACAAATAATCTAGGAAAGACATCAAAGACCTATTTTCCAGTTAATGAGTATAAACAACTAACTATATATATGTGTACCCATGCATGATAAAGATTTTGTTTGGAAACCAAATTCCAGAATAATTTCAATTTAGAGGTTAAGGTTATGAGGTGATTATCACACAAGAAAATTATGTGCTATTCACATTCTATAAAAACCTTTCTAGAGTTTGGAATTTATGAAATGAAGTATAATTGGGTTTTATTATCTTTGTCTTTGCTTTTATTTTTCCATCAGTGCATATATCTTTTCTTTTATCTTTGACCTGATAATCAGTGTAGAGGATTTGTTCAACTGAACTTGATTCTTTGACTAAATTAAAACCTTTATCTATAATTTATTGACGTTAACTGGCAAATTCAGTAAGCCATATGTGATGGGAATATATGTTAGCAATAAACATTTAAAGAATTATATCTCCATTCAAATATAATAAATAATAATAATAATGTTTTGTAGGTATCATATTAAAATATTTAAACATCAAATACAATTAATCAAAGAAATTACAATTTATGATCTTGCAGAGAGTAAGTTAAAAAAAAACTTTCTTATCTCTCTATTATAATTCTTCTTGTTTCTCAGTAAGTTAGCATGTGGATTATGATCTGCCACTGTGTCAGATAAATAATGGACCATTTTGTTTTGATTGTGAGAGAGGATGGAAGAAAATAATATATCAGAAATAATATTTGGTTTTAGAAAGAATAAGATAATGAAAAAAAAAAGGAGGAAATAATATGTTTCAGTGAAATGGAAAACAGGGTATATTTTTAAATCTTTTTATTTGTACCCCCTTACTTCTTTAAATAATGACCTGCATTCATAATTATGATTGATATTGCAATATTTTGTTAAAATTGTTAAGACTGAATATAGAATGATGCAAGAGGAGAATTTCCATGGGTATTTTATAGTTGTAGAATTTGCAAAGAGCTTAATCAGTCATTAACTTAAGAATTAGAAAATTAAATATAACTATGAAATTTTCATGGTTATTTCTAGTTATTTTCTTTATTATCATCATTAACAATAATAATAGTCTAGTTTGATTGAACTTCTGCTGACAACATCTCGGCATGTTATCTCCAATTGTCCTGATCCATCATAGCTCTTTTGAGAATGCGAGTATTTCACATAAGTATGTCTAGGAATGTTACAGCTTGTTGACCTCTATTCTTTCCTCTTGTAGATGGTTGCCATAAAATGAGTTTGAATGCAATATCTTCTGGAGAGTATAAGTAATATCCAGTAAGCTCCATACTTCTGGATGCTATCATCTTTGAGACTGGGATTACTTTTCTACAGAGATACTTGTTCGTCTGAATTTATGATGTAAATCACATAAACTTCAGTAACTTAAAAAGTCCAGAACCAATATTTGTCAAATTTAAACTACCATATATACTTGAGAATAGGTGGCATTATTTTTCACACAATTTTTTATGAAAATCAAGGGTACAGCCTATCCATTTGACATTATAGAAAATCTGAAGTAGACTGTGGTGTATCAGTTGTCAAGGCAAGTATCCTAGGCTCAAGCATAAGCAAGAGCAAGGGAGGAAATTAATTTTTCCCGACATTATAATTTTACACAATCACCTCTTCCAACAGTATTGCATGACACATTGAATAAAAATGCT
Source organism: Ascarosepion bandense (assembly GCA_037127315.1). Lineage (NCBI taxonomy): Eukaryota > Metazoa > Mollusca > Cephalopoda > Sepiida > Sepiidae > Ascarosepion > Ascarosepion bandense. Next base: position 1,748,304 of record JBBBDQ010000382.1, read on the forward strand.
TGATTTGCACTTCTCATATTTACCATGTTCAACAAATATTAATTATATTTACATTAAAAAGAGCCATGTAAATCCCCAGATTATAGTGTGACCTATTTGCGAGTCAACTACAAATACCACTTTGACAATACCAAACTAAGGGTGTGGTTTATCTACTGGTGCAACCTATCATTGAGTATATATGGTAAAATCTGTAACTAATTAAAATTTTAGCCACTTTTAATGGCTATAATTTGAGATCGTTGGAATTTATGAAAATGGACTGACCAAAGCCGATAAAACTAATATTAGTTAAAGACTTCTGAAATCTAAAAAATCAATTTTTTCCATAATATATTTTGAAACATGGGTAAGTGAAAAATCTAACAAATGCTGAAAAACAGAAAATAACAAAAGATATTGACTGAGGGAATGCCGACATTGGAGATATCAAAGAAGCTTTGCAGAGTCCATCAGACAGTAAAAAAAGGCTGTTGAAATTATGAGTTAAGAGCTAAAAAAAAAAAAAAAAAAAATTCTTTAAAAACTTGTCTCCTCAAGGGAAATGTAAACTAAAGTGAATTATAATGAAACAACCACTTTTGATCAGTGCTCAGATATGGAATTGAGGGAACAAAAAGAACAAAAGGTGTAGAAAACTTGGGATCTGTCAAGAAATCTCTTCTTACTAAAGTAAATGTTTCAAGCGTCAAAATTGGGCAAAGAAATACATAAAAATTAACTTTGTGTTGGGGCACTCTCCACCTTCTCCACAGAAATGGATTATTCTAATCACTATATAAAATAGTAGTGATTATACCTCGAGGAAGGAAGTCGAGTGAGCGAGTCAGTCGGGTATTTCTGGTATTGCACCGGAAGTGTTCTACTAGTCAATCTATCATGTCTCTACGACGATACTGTATACTAATTACCTAGTTCTGTATTCTACTAATCCTCACCTCTTGTAAATACTTCTCTTTCCTGTCAATACACCTACTTTTATACTGTTATGTTGTTTTGTATTATTTCACATAATTCTGTTACCCGACGTAATACTTTTCTAAAGTAATTTTCATGGATGAATTTCATGTGACACTTGATGGAGTTGATGGATGGGCCAAAGAACAGATTTTACATGATTCAGATTTGCTTGTGGCTAAAATAAGGCAGCAAAGAGATGTCAGTATGACTATATGGGCTGAACTTGTTGACCCAAACAATTACTGAACCATTCAAATATGATGAAGGAGTTAAACTGAACAGTGCAAACTATTGCAATTTCATGAACAAGACTTTCTTTGAATGGTACAAGTCCCAGCCTTACAGTTTAAAGTGTGTATTTATGCACAACAATGATCCTTCTCATGTATCTCAGGTTACCCATAAATTTTATGAATACAAAAAGTTGACAGAAGATAAGATACTGGAATGACGGCCATCAAGTCTCGATCTGAATCCGATTGAAAATCTATGGTCAATTGTGAAGATGAAATTATATAAATGTGGCAAATAATATGACAACAAAACAGACCTATAGGAAAGCAATTAAAACCACCATGTTAGAAATTAAACCTGCTGAAGTAAAAAAAAAAAAAATTAACAAAATCAATGGATGGCTGGCTAATCATTTAAAATTTGACAAAAATTTTTCAAAGTGAATTTGAGTTATTGACATTGATGTGATTTGCATGATAACTTTCGATAGGCTGTAGTTTGGCACACCAGTGTATATTAAGTACAGTTTCCTAATATTCTAGTGTAGCATCCATATAGCCGGCAACCTTTTGGAGAGAGCTGCTGGCCAGACAGCTATGCAAAGTCTTGAAGGAGAGCCATGATATCAAATGTACTGTAATAAATTGTCTCGACCTCAGACCGCTCCATCCAGAAGTCTGCCATCATCTGGACATTTAAAGAAATAACAATGAAGTTAATGTTATATTATTTAAACAAGGTTCTTTATTTTATTGCAAGACTAACAGGATAACAACTAACACAATCAACAAAAAATGCAAATTCTTTACAACAACAAAATACAGTTAGAAATGACAAATTATTTAATAAGACATTTGTTTCTCTTTATTTTTCGACAACTTCTCCACATCAGTTGATGTATTTGTTGATGACAGGAACAAACTTTCATCCAAGTGGTCATCACCCAACCTTGTTCTTAAATGATTTTTAATATATTTCTTTTTTTTTTTCTAGCATATATTATTCCAAATAATGATACCATCATTTTCGCATTATTCAACAGACTTTTATATTTTCCGCTTGCTAAAATAAATTTCTGACGAAAGTCACTAGTGGATTTGAAATTAAATTTTGATTTAAAAAAAATTGTGGCATTATCTGATAATTTCTCTGCCACTTTCTTAGCAAATTAATTAGATAATAATTAGTATCGATGTGTAATGTTGGAGGGCCTGACAAAACTTCTTTGCAGGCTGGATGTGGTACGAGGGCTGGTGGTTGCCAATCCCTGATATAGCCTTTTGCAGAGTGTTTTGTTGGTGGTCCATGTCTTGCTTCCATACAGGAGGACTGTAGCCAGGAAGATGCATATGTTGATGTTGCAGCTGTGTTTTGATTTCCATACTTTCACCAGCTTACTAAGCTGGAGCTAATCACTGAGAAATCAGGATAATAATAATAGTAGTAGTAGTAGTACAAAAATAGTCTTTAGATGTGTACATAGAATAAGCTTTAAGATTGTTCAAAAACGTAAATCCTTCAGGAACCCTAATATCAATATTAAAAGCATGAATTAGAATTTACTTAAAATTACAGAATTGTAAGAATAATAGATGATATAAATACCTGAACATTAAGAGTTCTGTCTGACTTTTTGCTGAGATCTTTCAAAGAGATATGTTTGGTATCCTTGTTGGTGGAATCATGTCCAGATGGGTGGTGTTTCTTTTTCCCAGAATTACAACTACCACTTCCATCTGAAATTGAAAAAACAAAATGGTAATACATCATTTCTTGAAAATTTGAAAATAAAGAAAAATGTGAGAAAAGCAGATTTTTTTTGACTCCCAGGAAATAAAAACATTTTAAAAAGTTGCCTTCAGAAAGTTCATTTTTCATTTAAAAACCAAAGAACACACACACACACACAAATCCCCACAAAACATGTGAACTTGGCAGCATCCCTGCAATTGCCCTTAAGAAATGTGCTTCTGAACTGGCTCCTGTTCTCTCTAAACTTTACAACAAATGCTTGCTGCTTCTTGCTTTCCAGTTTGTTGGAAATCTTATTTTGTAGTTTCTGTCTCCTGCCTTTAAGAACTCTGGTGAATTTGATAATCTTTTATTGTCCTTTTTCCTCACTAAAGTATTTCCATTTCTTTACATTTCTAGTAAGCCCTTGCATCTTAATGGCATCATTGCCTTGATTCTGCTGAAACGATTAAAAAACAAAAAAAACTTGGGTTTAACACCTCCCCTCTAACAAAAAATACCCCCATTTCGATCTTTTCAAATCTTGAATGTAAAGAAACTTAACATTTTTCATTGTGCATGGCAATTAAACAAAGACATAAGACGTACACAATTTGATGAACATGGTCAAAACTTAAACAGAATAAGCTGGTATGATTTTAATTAATATCTAAACTTATTTATAAATAGAACTTTGTGTGTGTGTGTGTGCATGTCCGTTACCTATAGACTCCGAAACAGCTGAACCGATTTTCTTGAAAACTTACACAGTTGTACTATAAGCGTCTGTGAGTGTTCTTAGCTAGGTTTTGTGTTGAAGTACCACTGATAAATATCGGAAATCGATAATCGAAAAAATCGGGTTATAGAAGGAGTGGTCCGATTTTAATCAAATTTGATACACTCATAGACAAAAACATAAGAAACGATATTCAGAAGTTTCAAGGTTGCAATAGTGCAGAAAATCGATAGTGTATATATATATATATATATATATATATATATATATATATATATATATAAAAGGCAATATGTTTGTGTGTGTGTCTGTTTATCTGTCTGTATGCCCTTTATACAAATCCACAGTTTTTATCCGATTCTCACCAAACTTCACACAAATATTCTTTACGCTGAGTCTGAGCTTCAGGACCATGGATTAGTTTTAAAGCTTTTATTACACCCGAGCAACGCCGGGCTATGCTGCTAGTATATATATATATATATGTGCTCACCATATTTGATGGCACATAAGACTCCCTGTTAATATATATCTGATTTATCCAGACATCACAGACCATCAATGCATATACCTAGCTTAAGTTCATATGGGTACTTTTGTCCAACAACAATAGATGTTATAAAAGCAACCAACCTGGAAACTACAGTCATATTCTTAAATAGCCTTGTCAGATCTAGACTTTCCTATATATGCCATACATAAAGTCCAATTCATTTAGAAATGTCTAAACTAAAATATTCTTCAGATTAAAAAAGACTACAAATGAATAAATCAATTGAATTTTAAAGATGAAAATCCTTCATCAAACACTGGTGCTACAAAATCACAAATTAAACAAAATCAAACAAAAAATACCACATCAGCTGAACATTCCCAACAGCAGCAACAACAAAAATGTGTTATACATGAAAAGTAACTAGAAAAAACCCCCTGATATACTCAAGATGTTAACTTTCCACACTACCTTAAACAAAAGTTTTGGTTGGAAACTCCGATCAATAATACAATATGCAATAATAATGGATTTTAAGTTTAATTTCCTGAAATTTTAAATTCTATCTGATAGTAAAATGTTCGATCAATAAAAGCAAATGTTTCCTGTACAGAAATTGTTAATTTTACCATTGCCATTAAATATAAAAAGAGGAGAGAGATCTTATATGCCACCAAATATTGTACATCTGGCCAATGTTTGTGTCTTTAATTAGCAAGGAAAACGCTGGACAGAAATTTTGTATTTAAATAAACATTGGAATTGCTTGCGAGATACTGCGGAGTTTGGTAGAATGAATTGGTCCAATCAAGTATACTTATTACCATTTTTTATATCCAATCCATCTTATTTCCACTATTTACACCCTTTCGACTGTTGTCATCATCTATAATGACATATTCACATTTCGGCTGTTGTACATGATTGCTTTCTTCAGAAAATATACATTGGAATTTCGAACTGAACCCTTTATTTAGTTTACTTGTTCTAATTCCACATGCCATGCCTTTTCTGAATATCTCAGTTTTAGTTAACTCAAATCTCCAAGTTTCTGCTCTCTCTGCTGTGGCCAGGTATTGAACTCAAAACTTTTTGGGTCAAGTCATTTTTTGGATAACTTCAAAAAATGCTTTTATCCACTGGGCCATGTGTCTCCAAGAATAGTTACAATATCTCAGCACGAAAATATAGACAGAGGTTGAAAAACTATCTTACTTTCCATATGGGATTTACACTGTAGTATTGATCAACCAAAATGTTTTAAAAGCAACAAAAAACACACAGATGAATTGTCTATATAATTCTTGGAATATTACTTTAATATACTTATAACCAGGGAAATACAATATTGATAGAAACTACTGGGAAATAAAAGAAATTCTTCTCCCTATCCTTGTTTGTACAAATTGTACATTTGTAATATTTTTTCCTTAAAAGATTTTTGTGTGTATATTTCATAAAAGTCTGTTTTATACTTTCATAGTGTTTTGACCCTTGTTTAGAGAATTAACTATTTGTCCATAACTTGGATCCTAACAGGTGCTACCACTCCAGATCAGAGTGGACCTGGAAACAACAGCAATTAAGAGGTGGTTCCATGCTCCTCACAACCTCCCAATCAGAGGCCTTGCTGCTGGATGCAGTTTACTGTCAGGCCCAGGACCAGCACAAGAATGAAATAAAAAATCTGAACAACTTTTAAACTAAAAAGTTTATATATATATATATATATATATATGTATTCTAATCATTTCAGTATTCATTTCTGAGATGAGTAATTTTCAATATCTTGGTATTATTTCAAACTATAATAACATCGATATCGACCAAGATGAGAACAATAGTTTGAAATACCAAGATATATTATAATTAGTATTCATCTTATAGCTTATTTAAACTTGTTTTTCACACCAGGTTTATTGAACAAACCTAACACTCATCTCTAAAAATATGTTCAGAGAAAAGCTTTTGTAGAACTTATAATAAATAAATATAGACTACAATGATTATTTAGTCCTTACAAAGCATGTGAACAGAGCAAATTCACTCCATTATTGAATGGGAATGAAACAAAATGTCCCACTTTGACAAAGTAATCTTAACAGTTTCTCCAGAAAATTCATGAACAGAAACTGAATTTTACCATTATAGAAAATTTCTATTATGACAAATGTTATTATAGTGGACACTTCTTATTTGAAATAGATGCCCAATTTTTATTTATTTAACAGTGTATTACATTTGTTGACCTGTGCACTTAAGAAATCTGCTGTTTGATCTACCAGTCAGTTCAGTGCCATACATGATACACCCTTTGGGCGATCATATCTCGCAAGAGACATGACTGACTGGGCAGAAGATTATCCCACAGTAGGTTGCCATTGCTTTCTGTGGTAACTGGTTGCCAGCTAAGGCTATAGAACCCAAGCTGTCCTGCTATTTAACCCATAGCTGGAGGGAAGAGATGGATTAATACCTTTCTCAAGGTAATTTGTGCATAAGTGAATGCAAGGAATTCAACTGGAATTCAAACTCGGCTCCCCGATTTGTTGTTCTGAGTCAATATCCACTACACCACAATGCACATCTATCACTCAGCCATAAAAGACTACAGAGTAAGCAAGGCTCTTTTTACCTAATTATGAATATAAAGCAGTTCAGATCAAACTACTGCTTTTCTACTACAAAGGGGATGCAGGTTCAATTCCTGCTGGAGGGCACAATTTCATTTTCAGACATGAAACACACTGTTCAATAAATAAAAATGGTTATTTTAAATAAGTGTCCACTATAATACATTTGAGGTAATAAAAATATCAGATTTAAAAAATAATACATTAATTCTTTAAAGATAATTTGATAATCTTTAACCTCTATGACCATAAAAAAACAGTGTATGAAAAAGATGATTTTTCCCATAACACTGCTATTATTTTTAACTACCTTCACTCCTTGGTAATGTCTATTGCTTTAAAAAGTGATGATTAGAATTTTAATGAAACCTAAACAAATGAAAGTGAATTTATAGATTTATTTTGTTCTTGAGAATTTACAACAAAAAAAAAAACATTATTTATTTATTAGATTGTTTATTGGAATCATGGCATGGAATCAGCTAATAACCAAATGATTTGATCTTTATAAAATGGTAAATAAAGATTTCCTCATAGTTGGTTCATATATTTTAATAATTTAGTAAATGTTTATAAATTTATCAATAAAATTTTTTTCATATTTATTTTTTGATAAAATTAATGCATTGCATTAGTTTTAATTGTAATTGTTTTCAGAATATTGTAAATATAAAAATCTAATAAATAGTGTTTAATGCTTTTGTTGCAAATTCTTAAGAACATTAAAAAAGTATAAATTCACTTTCAACCTATATTTATGTTTTATTACAATTCTAAAAATATTCTTTTTAAAACAATACATATAGTAGAGGAGTGACAGTAGTTAAAATAATAGTAGCGTCAAGGGAATAACTGTCCTTTTGACACTGTCTTTTTGCAAGCATCAAGGTGAAAGACTGTCGATAATTGCTGCATAATGCAATTCAAATAATATCTTTATCCCTGATCTTTATTAGAATTTGTTCTTCCAGAAATAACCTCTTGTTTTTACACCTGTTATAGTCTCCTCCTTAAAATTCTTACATTGATTTCTTTTCTATTTTGGGTCACCGTCTGTCTTTTCTTTGTTTCTGTTACTCTAAAGCCCAAAGCATTGGATTTTATTATATTATTTATAGAGACACTCAGGATTTGGAAATTGTAACAGGCTTCAATTTGAATAGAGAATATTTATGTAATTAGATAAGGATACTTTACTCTTACAAAACAGATGACAGTCAACATAATAAAGATGAAAAACTTTACCTAACCAGTTCCAGGCTTTGACATGGGCTACATTTGTTGGAAACTTTTCTATTTAAATCTTCCATGTCTAAATCTATTTATGTTACTTGGAACTAACAGGATGAACTTTATCCAACCAGAATTGATTCTTTTCTCTTTTGGGGGTTTCTTTGTCTGTGTGCTGTGTTCCTTCAAGATGTTGGTGATCATGGCTCTCAACAATTTCCTGTTCTTTGTAGCTCTTATTAAATTTTGTCTTTTTGATGTCTTTTAAACCTTATTTCACCATTCCTTTACTGTTAGATAGGTAATGCATTGTTTTCCTCTATCTCTCTTGCCGTCAATCTCTACTGTGAGTTTCAAGTTTTCTAAAACCTCTTTCCTGATTATGTGCCTTAAAAAAACTTCAACTATCTCTTCAACTATAATTTAATTTGATTTTTTCTAAAACTTTGCTGTTGCTCACGTTTCGTCCATGGTATTCTCAGCATCCTTCTGTAGAACCATATTTTTATTGTTTCAAATCTGTTCTTCATTGGTGAAGATTATCTAGCATCCACTGACATATAGAAGAACCAATATTATGTAACAGTATAGTACTTTTTTTTATTTGTTTAAAAAAAATTTCTGTTTCTTAATACTCTGCTTAGCTTTTGGAAAGCTCTTTTACTGTCCCAATGTACCTTTGAATTTCAATATCACTTTCTGTCTTTTGTTAAAAAACTTACTCACTATTTAAATTGTTGAACTTGCTTGATTATGTTATCTCCAATTTGTAGTTAAAACACCAATTTCTGTACAATCACCAAAGTTAAGCAACATTGAACCTGGTCAGTACCTAGATGGGTAACCCGGTGCTGTAAGTTTGGATGTCCAAGTGATGTAATGGATAAAGGCTCAGAATTGTTAATTATAGAGTTCCAATTCCAGTTGGGTTTGTTATATTCACTTATGTGCAAATACCCTTTAGAAAGGTGCTAATCCACATCTTTCCTCCCATCAATGGGTTAATTAGTAAGGCTCGTATCACTAAAACCATTATTATCTCAAAAACAAAATTGCATACAAAATAGTTAGATTTTGGCATTAAATAACCCATAAAGGTTGATATGCCGCTAAACAAAAAACAAACAACAAATTTGTATGTTGGTGTGATATTTTTACTGGCAACCATTCATTGTCTTCTTGCAATTGATATTTAGTTGTTTCTTCTCGCTTTCCTTCCCTACCTTCCGTAGGAGTTCTTAATACTATACACTAAGCTCAAGAATCATTGAATAAAGCATGTGAAAGAAGAAGAAGTAGGACATGAAGATTAAGAGCATAGATAATGATTGACCCTTGACTTGAAGGAGATGAAATGCCCTCCAAGTGAAACTTACTCTTTACAGTTGGAATATGGAGGAAATGAGACTGATTCAACTCCAGGGATGTAGCATGGTGAGTCCTAGCTGTAAGCATTTGTACTAGTAGAACTAAAGAATGGAGATAATGCCAAAGATTGAATTAAACTTAAATATTCAATTATTTAATGTCTTCGGTTGGTTTTCTTCAAAAAATCATTAACAAATGAAATTTGCCATTTAACTGATAATTATCAATTAAATTATCGGCATTCCTTTGTATTGATTGATTGATTGATTTTTTATTGCCTATCAACCCACTGCAGGTTATTTAAAGCCAGAAAATAGTTTTAGATTGTAAGAATCTTTTTTAGAGATAATTTTACTGATACAACTCTTACTGATTAACCCAAAGCTGAGAGAAAGCAGTAGATTCTCAAGTGAATATAACAAACCTAACTGGAATTAAAACTCAGCCCTCTGATTAACAGTTCCAAGCCAAGCCATTATTCATTATACAACCCCACCTCAAAACTTACAGCACCTGGTCTTCCTAAGTGGTCACTCATCTAGGTTCTGACCAAGCTTGACATTACTTAACTTCAGTAATTGTATGAAGAAATAATCAATAGTATTGGCCTGCATATTTTCTTTATTAAGTTAACTTGAGTGCAAGTGCAGGCTGATATATTAATATACACTATTTAAAAAAACAAAACAAAACAAGACTTCTATTTCAAACATGGGTATCCACTAAAAATAATGTTTGAGGAAATAAAAATGTCAGTTTAGAAATAAATCCATTAGAAATTGCTCAAGAAGAATAATCAAATGCTAGTTTTCAATAAGACAATTGGCACAAGTACAAGTGCGTCAAGTTCATATTTTGGCCAGGTCAGAGTTCAGATTTGTATTATATAGAGGATGTGCGTTGTGGAGTAGTGGATATTGGTTCGGAATGAGAAATTGGCAAGCTGAGTTCGAATTCCAGTTGAATTTGTTGTATTCACTTACGTGCAAATACCCTTGAGAATGGTGTTAATCTGTCTATTCCTTCCAGTTATGGGTTAAATAACAGAACAGATTGGGTTCTATAGCCTTAGCTGGCAACCAGTCTACTGCAAAAACAATGGCAACCTACTGCGGTATAATCTTCTGCCCAGTCAGTCATGTCTCTTTTGAGACATGATCACCGAAACGTGTATCATGTGTGGCACTTAAACTGACTGACTGATTATAAAGAGAATATTTGGTCTCACATTAAACAAACTAACAAGGTAACATTTTGGAACTGCTCATTAGCTGTTTGAAGCCAGCAATACTGAATGAAAGAATATTAAAATACTGCCATTTAAAGAAATCCAAATGAATACCTATCCCATATTAAGTAAAATTATTTATTTGTTTAATTAATTTGGTCAATTGGTCAGATATCGGAAAGTAACTTGTGTTGGAAACTTTTCATCAACCCATCTTAACTTTAATAAAGTTTGTAGGAATTTGATATCACATTTAAAATTATGACAAGTTGATAAGTATTGCTTACTTGGAAACAGAACATATTCAGGCTCATCCCTTGTTTCCTCTTTAGGTTGTAGTTTCTGGTTTTTCTCTTTTCCAATCTTTTCACTCTTTTTTTTATTTTATTTTTTTTTTCAATTGGAGTAGATAGACTAAACTATCGCCTGGTTCACACTCCACCCACGTCTATTGAACAGGTGAAGAGGCTCATCCCTTGTTTCCTGTTTAGGTTGTGGTTTCCGGTTTTTCTCTTTTCCAATCTTTTCACTCTTTTTTTTATTTTATTTTTTTTTTCAATTGGAGTAGATAGACTAAACTATGGCCTGGTTCACACTCCACCCACGAATATTGAACAGGTGAAGAGGCTCATCCCTTGTTTCCTGTTTAGGTTGTGGTTTCCGGTTTTTCTCTTTTCCAGTCTTTTCACTCTTACATAGCCCCCTGCACATCAGTGGCATTTTCGCCTTGCTTGGGGTGATATGATTAAAAAAAAAAAGTAAGTAGCTTTAGAATTTAAATTTTTTAGAAGTGATGAGCTAAAATAAAAAGTTATACTCAAAGTCAATAAGATAGAATCCTTTATCGAGAAAAACATCCAGAGAAAGCAAAGATAATACAAATGAAAACAGAGAAACTCCTTAACTGAATAATATAGACCCAATTCATCTCTAACAAAACCACATTATTCTATGGCTTATGGCCATATCATGTTGAAACATTGGTTCCTGTATGATTCTTGTTGGTACCTTGATGGGTGACTACTTGGGAATAACAAGTGCTCTAAGATTGGATGACTGGTTAGTGTAATGGATAATAATTCAAAATTGTTAATTGAAAAGCTGAGTTTCAATTCCAGTTGGGTTTGTTATATTCATGTACATGTTCATGTACACGTAAAAACCCTAGGGAAAGTATGAATCTACCTCTTCTTCCATAAGCTATGGGTTAATTAGTAAGACGTGTATCACTAAACCATTATTATCTAAAAAATACATTTCAGCATTAAATAACCCATACAGGTTGATATGTTGTTAAACAAAACCAACCAACATCCTTCTGTAATGAATTTAAAATTATTTTTTAAAAACAAACACTTCTTTATGTTTTCAAAGAAATATACATATTGCTAGATGGCCGAGAAAATACTGGAGAAAATATTAAATAATACGTTTTTTTTTTTAAATAAAAATGAAAGAGAAATGTTTCCCAAGGATTTTCACATGCAGCTTTATTGAAGGCAGAACTAATCAAAGAAACAAAAAAGACTTTTATATATGACTTAAAAGTAAGTTGAAAAATAGGTTTATTTGAAAAATATATTCTTTCAGGTTGGACAGCTACTTGAGATTTAACTGAGAATATCATGGAGGCATGGTAGAGTAATGGATAGTGGCTCGGATCTGGATCTCGGATCATGGACTTAACATATAAACAAAGTTCCAGGGTAAATGGTCTCTTATAATTAAAATTAGAAAGAGTTTTAAATTTCTAGGGCATGTAATGGGGAAAGAGGGCTTGAAGAATTTGACACTCACAGGACATATTGAAATTAAGAGGGACAGTAAAATGGTGAATAACCTGCCTAATGACCTTTGTAAACAGTTGGTAGAACAGGGATTAGGAAAGATAGCAAAAAGACAAACCTTACTTCTATTTTGAAAATAAGACTCAGGAGATACTTTAAGCCATCTTTTTTATTTTCTATACTAATGTTCACCTGCTATAAGGTCCAAGAGCTACTCAAGGTAGAGAAGTACTCTATGCTGTTGTATGAGCATAAGAAAAAGCAAGAAGTTAAGTTCATGGGGGAAAATAAAGGTTAACACTAGACTTGAAGAGATCAAGACTGCAGTGATTGGGAAAGCATCCTGCCAGGAGTCTGTTCTAAAAAACATTAGTTTTTGGAATAAGTTGTCCGAGTAGAACATACTTCTTACTAAGGAAAAACAATGGGGATGATTCACACTTATGCATGTGCCACAGCAGGTCCCAGTTGCAAAAGTCAGAGCTGGTGGGACTAAGTTATGTAGCTCATCAGAACACAAGCCATTGAAATGGCAATAGAGCAGGTGAGAGTCTTGCAATGTTCTGTCTGTGGAAACAGGAAAGTGCCATAGGATGGAAAATAATTCAACACCCACAAGTTCATATAAATGGTTTTGAACTCTTTAAAGACAAGCAAGTGAGGACTGGGTAGTTCCAGCCCAGATGTAGTGGCAGTAGTTAATTTTTAGTCTGATCTGGCTCTTGTAAAGATAGAGCATAGCAGGGGGAGTCAGATACTTACTGGAATGGTACAATGAACCAACCATTTTTGGACTGATCTGGCTCTTGTAAAGATAAAGTATAACAGAGGGAGTCAGATACTTACTGGTATGATACACTGAACTCACTCTATAGTATAGTAACATGTACTTTTTTTTGAAAAGGTTAAAAATAATGCATTTTCAGTGACTGGTTGCACTATATGCAGATAAATTTTTTTTGGAGGGGTTAAAATTCATGCAAAAAATATTCAGGGCTCTAAGTATACATGAAGTTGGCTTATACATGAATATAAGTTGACATAGGAAAGGGACTCAGTTCAGTCAGTCAGTTAAGTCCCATATGTGATACACAATTGGGCGATCATGTCTTGAAAGAGACATGACTGACTGGTCAGAAGATTTTCTTGCAGTAGGTTGACATTACTTTCTGTGGTAGAATGGTTTCCACCCAAAGTTATAGAACCCAATCTGTCTTGTTATTTAACCCATAACTTGAGGGAAAAGCAACAGATTAATACCTTTGCCAAGGGTATTTGTGTGCAAGTGAATGCAACGAATTCAACTGGAATTTGAACTTGGCTCTTCCATTTCTTGTTCTAAGCCAATATCCACTGCACCATGATGCACATCACAGTACACAGAGTTTAATTTCTAGTGTTATCTGTTACCTTGCCATTTTGATAAATGCTCATGGAAAAGACAAGACTTCATCTCTCTTCAGCTAAGGGTTATATAGAATGGCAGATAGGGCTCATTAACCTTGGATGATCACCAGTTAAGAAGAAAGCAAAGACAAAAAAAAAAGAACACAACTATATTTCCCAAGAAATAATCATAATTCATAGAAAATAAACAAAAGAAATCTATGGAAAACCATGATCAGTTGTATCCTGAAGTTAAATAATATTAACAATTAAAAAAAAAATCAAATTAAAGTTCAAAAGAGAATTTAAATTAGTTATTAAAATTCCTACATCTTAAGTATTACTTTCACCATTTCAAAACTTATTTTGTTTATCTATAGAAATGTCATCTAAGTGCATTTTCTATACACACAAAATAAATATAAAAGATACAGAAATATTGCTTACTCATAATAGAAATAAACAAGAAACAGAAGAAAAAAAAACTATCTCCACAATTTACTTCTGTGGGTGAATAACAAAGTAATTACTCTAAGCCTATTAGAGAAATCTTGATATTGCTAAGGCCAAAGTACACCATGACCAACTATGACTAATCATTCTTTAAGATAGCGGAAGTTCATTTCCTTTGGTATTTTGTATTTATAGTATCTGATTCACATCTAATCATAGCAATCATCCCATAAGTATAAGGACCCTGTATAAACAATGTGTTTGTTTTTTATGTAGTCATTTAAGTGCACATCACATTCAATTCTTATTTTTATGTACAATGATATATAGAGACTTATTCAGTACTAAAAACATTGTTAGTTATTTGCACGAGTATCATAAATCTGGTTTTTATTATAATCGATTTTGATAAGATTTATCGTTTTTGTCTAATTCTTTTGAATAGCTTTTTCTATTTTTGAAAAAAATCTTCATGTCAATACAGATTTAATTTTGTGTGAATTTTCAAAATTTTGAACTAAACTGCCTGAACTTTTGAAATGTTGTTGTTACTCTAAAAGATATTTTTAACTAGTATTTTCCCCACTAGTTATTTTTATCACGATGACTGAAGAAGGTAAAAAAAAAACTCAAAAAAACAGAAAAATTGACAAAAATGTGGTTATAAAGACAATAAAAGGCAAGATAAGCTGTCCAAATAAATGATGGGATGATGACAATGACTCATTCCAGAATTTCCGACAGTCTTTAGGTGCAGAATTGATTTACCAATTGCACACAAGACAGAGCTGTAAGAACATACTTGATCAGCCACTTAATACTAGATGTGTTTTCAGGTGCATGAGTTAATCAAGTCCCTCCCACTCACACAACTGTTATACATGACATTAAAGCAGTTTTATTGTATTTGAATAAATTCTGTGAAATGATTTTATTTATTTATTTTTTGTAGCTCACTTCACGTAAAGAAAAATCTGGTTATGGTTGTTATTTTCATATACAGCAAATCTCACTTATAATGGCCTCCAAATGATAACAATCTTTTATATATATATATCTCACTTATAATGGCCTCCAAATGATAAAAATCTTTATATATATATATATATATATATATATATATATATATATATAAATAAAGATTTTTATCGTTTCAATAGTCATCTCCTATCTCACATCCTCTCTCTCATGCTCCTTTCTCTGCCCACTCCACTCTCATCAGAATCTCATCCTTCTTTTATCCACTTCCTGACACCCCTATAACCTATCACTCTTTCTCATAACTTTCCTCCGATGTAACCCCCTGGCAGTATTTTACTGCCAATTGGCAGTAAAATGCCTTGCTTATGCGATATGATTATAAAAAAAATATTAAATTCAGAAAGACATGAGAGAGAAAGAACTTGAATTCTGTAAGCACCTGTTGTACGCACTGATTGAGCTGTCTCTGTCAAATGAATTATCCACATCCCAAATGAAAGTCAACTAAGTAAGCATCTGTTGATAGTGCAGTAAAAAGGTTTCCCAATTGATTACATATGAAAAAAAAGTATACAACATGATTCTATGAAGCCTTTTTAATTCTCATTTCTAAAATATTCAAAATATATATGCATGTAGATAACAAGACAATTTCTGTCTAAATTTCTGGGGTGAGGAATGTTCTTT
Source organism: Ascarosepion bandense (assembly GCA_037127315.1). Taxonomy (NCBI): domain Eukaryota; kingdom Metazoa; phylum Mollusca; class Cephalopoda; order Sepiida; family Sepiidae; genus Ascarosepion; species Ascarosepion bandense. The sequence continues at coordinate 1,764,214 of JBBBDQ010000382.1, forward strand.
TTTTACATTATTTATTAACTGTCCTGTTGTTATCATGTTTTAGCTGCTGCGCCCTCCTGCCTTCATCAGGTGCTTGTTGATTGGAGTAACCTTGAAGAAATTTTGAGCTGAATCCTTTGTTTAATCTACAGAGGTAGATTATGTTCTGCTGACCCATGTCTAAAGATATCATGTCTTGTTTTATTTAGTACTGATCAGTTGTTACTCAGTCACTGCTCATCACATTACCACTGAGTCCAAGTTTGCATTGTTCAACCCATGGATTGACTTTCAATTACTTTGTGACCCCATATTCCTGTGTCATAAATAGAGGAACTTTGGTTTAAAAGTAATGAAAAAGGCATTAATTTGTTTTAGTTTTTGAAAAAGGTCATCCCCAAAATCAAGAATTCAATTTTACCATATACACAATGAGGGTAAAAAAAATTCAAAATATTTCAGAAGCTTCATTTTTTAATTTGCAATTGGATAGTACTTATGTATTTTTTAATGCACTTAATGGTTTATAGCTATAGCATAACATACAAACTTACAAATAAACAAAAACAAGTTTTAGAAGGTTCAAAAATGTTCTAGAGTACTACTATACTTATATATGATTTATAAATTTCATGTTAGGGGTGACATTTATATGATTTTCTAAATTTCATGTTAGGGGTGACATTTAAAAAAAATGAGCTGAATTAAACTGTACTTCATCATTTCTGAACAAAAGGTCCATCAAATTATACCACAGGAAATCAATTATTTGTCAAAAGGTCATAACCCCAGTTCAAATCCTATATATATAGTCATCCACAGACAGCCCTGTTTTGCTGTACCACAGCTCATCAGTATGGTTAGACATCCGATTACTTCTAGTCAGGACTGAAACCCGAGCAAATTAATATCAATCAGTGATTCTACCTCTCAGCATATAGATGTTATATTTTTGGACAGCAATCCCTCTCTTATATGTTTTGTTAAAGACAACTGACAAGGTACTGCAATTAAGCTTTTTATTTAAATCTGAATAAGTGGGCGTTTTATGTATGTGCTTGAAGTTATAGGAATGCTTTGTTTTCCAAATATGGTCAGCATATTGTGGCTGTGTTGAATATTTACACCCAAGTTAGTATGGGAAATCCTCTCGGCCCATATTTCGCAATCTATAACAAGTCACTAAACTGAAAATATATGTTCACTAGGTAGACAATATTTTTATTTTCGCAAAAAACAAACAAGAAATCAATAATCTAGAATTGAAAAAATCTGTCCTTAACTTGACCTATGAACAAAAAAAATAAACTCTCATTCTTAGACATTCTGGTAGAATTCAGTAATAACATATTCACCACTTTATTATACAAAACAGGTTGGTATAGTTCCAATGGTTTGTACTGAATCCCAGAGTACACAAGGGCATGATGTCTGAGAAGAGAAAGCAGGCCACGGGTAATGTCAGACAATACAAGATAGTCCTGAGTTATTAACTACTTTTGGGTCCCTCTTTCAAAATGTAGCTATGGAAAAATTTACATATTTGTTAGTATAGACATCATTATTTTATTTTTGGTCATGTCACAGAAACCACAAGAATACAAATCATCATAAGTGGAACAACTGGACTAAAAAAAGTACACAAGAGCAAAAGAGAAAAGGTCATCCAAGTGCATGAATAAAAAGTGGAAATCAAAACCAAAGACATTAAAACTGAGCTGCATTGGAGAAAGAAAATCTGTGATTTTATTTCTGCAGGAAGAACTGAATAAGTAGATACATGCTGATACTAATGCAGGTAGAATGGTATGACAGATGTTCAGTGTGAACTGACTAGATTTAACATTACAAATGATTTCTTTTCAAATTTTTGAATAGTGTAAATAGCTTGGAAATAGCTTTGGAAATCTGTTTAAGAATTTTAATATCAGAACCACCTTGACTATTTATTCTTTTAAAAAACCCAGGAGCATCCATAAGAAAATCTGCATTAAACAATATCAATTAAGAGGGGCAAAGAAATTAAGATATGACTTATATATAAAGATATAGTTTTAATATATTCTTCTTTCAGTTCTTTAAAAAGGTGTTGGGTGTAATTAGACGTATCCTTTAATGAAAGTAACTTGCAAGTTTTACCATCAGATCTTTTATTACATGTATTGTCTGTGTGTGTGTGTGTGTGTGCATGTAAACAGAGAGAATTTATTTATACTGTCAAAAATTATGGAAAACATGAAAATAATATTTTGTTAGGTTTTTTCCATTATTAGAAACATTCACAACAAAGTCTTTAAATATATTTCTCCAATTATTGTTCTTCTACTTTGCTCTTGTTTCAACAATGACACTCCCTTCTGACATCATCAGTAAAAGAGATTTTTTTTTTTTAATCATTTCACCTCGAGCAAGGCGGAAACGCCACTGATGTGCAGGGGGCTACATAAATGTAAAAAAATTAATTAGAAAAGAGTGAGGAGTAAAACTAGTTAGAAAGAAACAATAGAAAGCTGAGAAAGCAGGTGCGATGACAGATACATAGGTGGAGAGAAAGGGAAGGTTATATAGGGGTGGAGAGAGAGCTAGAGTCCAGTGGTTAGTAGATGAGTATTGACTTTGCATTTGAATTTCTGGAGGTTGTAGCTGTCAGGAAAGCAAGAATATGGGAGCGAGTTCCACAGACGGGAAGTGCGAGAGAAGAAGCTGCAGGAGTAGAATTGTCGTCTGTATTTGGCTAACCTGACTGTGAATGGGTGGGACCCAGTTGCCAGTCTGGTTGCACGAGTAAACACCTGCTGAATACAGCAAAGATTTACAAACATTACAGGTGTGGGTGTACATATAGGCCTGGTGGAGTAATGGATTGCAGATTGAATTGAGGAATTGGAGAGCTGAGTTTAAATTTCAGTCATGTTCATTACATTCACTTATGCACTAATAAGCTGGGGAAACATCTGAATCTACTTCTTTAACTCCCCCCTCAAGATATGGGTAAACAGCAGGACAGACTGAGTTCTATAGCTTTAGGTGGCAACCAGTCTAGGGGAAGAATAACTCTGAATTCAAACTTGTTGGGGGTTGTTTGGGGATCTTGTGGCATACTGTGCACCAGTAGTTCTCAGTATTTGGCTATTCTAAAAAACTGTAGTTAGTTCTGCACAAACCTTTACCACTATAATCAAATGATATGTGCAAGTAGTCAGGCTGCAGGCTGTAGGGTGTTGGTTCTAAGAAGTGAACTACTTGACCCTCATATATCAAAATCAACGGAACAGTCCAATATATATAGATAATGTGTATGCATATAAACAGTGTAGACATGGAAATTGATACTGCAAGGTAATATGATATTCTGTCAAACTATGTGTTAACCCTCTTTGTGTGGGCTCTCTATATATTAGAGAAGTATGAAAGATGTTTTTCCAGTTTTTGGTTATGGCTTATGCTTTTAGATTATTTGTCATTCTTGGGTTCATTTATTTTTCAACAATTTCATATATATATATATATATATATATATATATAAAATGGCTAGCCGTTTTTAATCTGAGTATCTCTGTCTACTAGGGCAGCTAGCTAATCCCTGATGCAGACACATGTTCAGGTACATTACTGTTTGTTCAACATCCACAGAGACAACCTGTTGTTTATACTGCAGCTATGCTGGACAAACCATCAATACACTTACTAGGAGAGAGCATGTAATCTGGTAGGGTCTATAGTTTGAACAAGGCCAGTACACTCAAGCCCTCAGTGACAATGACTTGTGACTTCATGTTAGCAAAACCATCGACAAGTAATGCTATCTACCCAATTTCTTTAACAATGATGGTTTTCAAGTATTTTTCAATGATGCTACATGCTGAGATCACCTCTCCAGTCTGAGAAACATCATGAAATCAACTTCCTGAAGGTTTAACTATGGTGAGATTCGAACACAGGTCTCATAACTGGAAAGCAAATTCCTAAACACTTGGCCATATACACACACATTATATATATATATATATATATATATATATATATATATAAACAGTGCTCAATATAATGAATATTATAGAGCTTAATATAATATAATTATATAGTTATATATCAATTTTACATTGCGACATGGAAATTTCTATGTTTCGAGATAGGTTCTCATCATCAGGCAATGTTGATGTGGGGTTGTGCAGATGATTTACATTTAAAACGTAAATTATAAATGTAAATCATCTGCACAACCACATCAACATTGCCTGATGATGAGAACCTATCTCGAAACATAGAAATTTCCATGTCTCAATGTAAAAGTGATACATAACTATATAATTATATATATATATATATATATATATATATATATATTCATTATAAATTATGTTTTAGACGAAAACGTTGGACACCCAACGTTGAAACAAACATATGATTGTCGAGGAGATATATAGAAAAAATTATGTACAAGTTCTAAAACATAATTTATAATAAATATTCACTGCTCTATACATCATATATCGAGCACTGTTTTAAATTAATGTTTTGGATGGTGGAAAAAATTTCTTTCTTCATTCTGTACTCACTCGGATATATATATATATATATATATAGAAACTGGATATATCTTGTGCTGTCATACAGTTGTTTGTGTGCAGTAATTTTAACCTCTAATTAGCCTGAGAGAGAAACAAATCCCAAGGTATGTTTCTGTTCAAAATGAATGAAGTCAGAGGTCATAACACCTACTGTTTTGAAGAATTGCATATACTTTTGTCTGACATTTTCTGGGATTCTCATATGTGTGTAACCTAAGACCAATTTTGTTTTTAAATGCAACAGTGTCTCGATTAACTGTGATTAGCAGAACTGTTTATAAAATCTCATTTCATGACCACTTTAGTAACATTTACACACAGACTGTCAATATTGCTATCGGGTTTTCCCTTGGTTCAACAGTGCTTAATTATTATGTAACACGCATTGAAAGTTTACTTTTTAAAAATTAAGCCCAATTTGCATTATATGTCGAAAATATTTTTACATTAGCCATAAACTTAGATAAAACAGAAAAAAATAAAAGAATTTTTGGTATTCAATTCCATCCATTATTTTACATATAATTTTAATGTAATAAATCAACCTACCTTCATATTTTAATCATTTTGAATTGCCACAACTTCACCTCCTTATACAAAAAATATGAGTTCAAAGTATTGCCACCATAATTTCTACAGTGAATGTTCCTGTCATGTTTATGAAATCAAACTTTTGCCTTCTCAATTTCAACAGTGTCATGTCTTTGAGATCAAATCCATGCCCTTTTTATTTCATCTCAAAGTTCCAACAGATCTAAAATTGTGGTAATAAAAAATCTTTATTAACAGATCTTTGCTAATATAATCCCACACATTACTTCTAAAAGAATTTGATAGCATCAGACAAATTCTTATTAACAATGGATTACACAACTCTTTTTGGTAAACAAATTAAATTACTTTAAATAAAATCTGAATAACAATCCACAAAATAATCATAAATAAAAACAATAATGCAATAAATTTTATTGCAACCAAAAGTACCATAAGTATAATCAGTATAAGATAGCTGTTAAGAATATTCTATATATTTCACTATTGGTCTTAGCAAACATATCTGATTATCTATTATAATAAATTAAAAACATTGAATCTCATTATTGTTCATAACAACCACCCTTACAAAATATAAAACAGGCTTTTGCAACTCCAAACAAAATATTGTTTATGTTGGTTATATCACTACACCACTTCACTGCAGGTTAACTTACAACTTATCTGTCTAAAGGGCAATAATATCAATTCTTAACAAGCATAATATTCCTATGCAAATAAGATCAATAATAGTCAATAACAATTGCACTTTATACTAAATTATCTGTAAAACAGATTCAATTCTTGTAATTTTTATAAAAAAAAAACAAAAAAAAACACTTATTAAATCATATCATTAAGTCAAGGGAATGGAGTTTTTAATATTTTCTGTAATCAATTAAAAAAAGAATAACACAAATTCTAGAATGAGGAGTTTACATTATTTATATTTAGACTATTGACCTCATCATTGTTGTTTTTATCACAACATTGTCGCTGCTGTACCTACAAGCTTAATCAGGTAAATATATATTTTTTTCTAGAATTCATTAAAGGCAAAAGATACAGACTCTATAATCAATTGATTTCCTTGAATTATTTTTAGCTGTAATATTTTAAGTAAGAAATTTCTTATTTTTTACTTCACTAGAATTCTTGTCCTGTTCTTTTCCAGATTGAATATAATCTTAAGAATATTAATTTTCATGTGCACATTTTTTCACCAGGTCATTGTGGATCTGGAGATAACAGCAATTAAAAGGTTCCACACTCCTCAAAACCTCCAATTTCCTGTTCAGAGGCCTCGCTGCCAGATGTAGTTTATTGTCAACCATGGATACAGCATGTGAACAATGAGAAAGTTTTAAAGAAAGTGGGAACAAAAAGGACACTAAGAATCAAAAAGTGGCAGTTGAAATTTCAGTAACTCATAATGAGAAAAGAAGACTTGGAAAATTTGACAATCACAGGACATATTGAAGGCAAGCGGAGTAGAGGGAAATAGTAAGTAACATTCATTAAATATTTGTGTAAATCAGTGAGGAAGGATGGTTTGTAAAATTGGATATTCATATAACAATGAAAGAGAAGGAATTGGAAATAGTAACATTCCTTAAGGGTTTGTGTAAAAGAATATCAACACAGACACTGAGAGGGCTAGTAAGGGGGCAAACATTGCTTAGAGTTACAAAGAATAAGACATTGTGGAGAGTTGTAATTGTACCCGTCCCGAATGATTGGTTGGTTGATTTGTTTTTATGGCATATCGACCTTGGCGGGTCATTTATTGCCAACTAAATTTTATTTATTTATTGCTGGTAATACCTTTTTCTTTCAACAATTTATTGTTGTTTTATATAAGTTTTGTGTCTAGTAATACTTTTTTCTTTTCAAGTATCAAGATTCATTCATTCAAGTCCTACCCTGTTATTTAACCCATAAATGGAGGGAAGAGACAGATTAATACCTTTCCCAAGGGTACCAGTGCTTAAGTGAATGCAGGGTATTCAACTGAAATTCGAATTTGGCTCACTGATTTCTCTTTCCAAGCCGATATTCACTGCACCACAATGCACATCTGTCACTAAACGCTTACAGCACTTGGTATTCCCAAGCGGTCACCCATCTAAGTACTGACCAGGCTCAACGTTGCTTAACTTTGGTGATTGAGCGGGAATTGGTCTATTCAACATGATATGGCTGTAAGCACGCACATCCGTCACTATATGCTTACAGTACCTGGTATTCCCAAGCAGTCACCCACCTAAGTACTGATCAGGCTCAACGTTGCTTAACTTCGGTGATCGAGTGAGAACCGGTGTATTCAACATGATATGGCCGTAAGCACGCACATCCATCACTATACACTTACAGCACCTGGTATTCCCAAGTGGTCACCCATCTAAGTACTGACCAGGCTCAACGTTGCTTAACTTTGGTGATCGAGCGAGAACCGGTGTATTCAATGTGATATGGCCGAAAGCATGCACATCTGTCACTATATGCTTACAGCACCTGGTATTCCCAAGTGATCACTCATCTAAGTACTGACCAGGCTCAACGTTGCTTAACCTCAATGATCGAGCGAGAACCAGTGTATTCAACATGATATGGCCATAAGCCACGTCCAGAATGAAGATAACACACGAAAGATGGCTGAGACTGAGAACTGGTAATATCACACAGACCATAGCATTAAAATGGTAAAATAGAAAGAGTGAGTGGCACTACAGCAGACAGTTTGGGTTTATGTCATGACAGTAAGTAATATAAAATATCAGTGCTTATCTTTTTTCAATTATTTTTTAAGCTTAAAATGAAACTGCCATTTACTCAACTAAGCAGCAGCATTTTGCATCTGATATCAATGGAACACTGATTTTTTTCAGTTTTAATACTTGTTCATGAAACCATTTTTGATAGAAGCAGTTAAGAATAGAAAATCAATGTAAAAGAGAAAATAATTGTTTTAAATAGATGGATAAGTAATTTGTATGTGGTATCCATAGCCATGTTAAGAACAAGAAAGTGACCATTTATAAATATTAAATTATAAAACTAAAACTGTATTTGAGTTTTGTTTTAACATGGTAAAAACTGATACATTTACTTACTTAACTTTCTAGTCATATATAAATACTCTAGATTACATTGAAGCACTTACTACTGCTATTGGTATAGGGAACCAACATAGCCTCTTATTTCATTGACTAAAGTAACTATTTTTATTATGCCATGTCACTTCAGGATGAAGGCATCCATCTTTAACAGCTGCAAACGACATAATGTCATGATTTTTTTCTTGCGAATAATAGGTGTTGTGTTTTTCTACAGAATTCAGAGTTGTCTTTCTCTTAAACTGGCTGTCCTATCAAGTTTAAAGAATTTAGTAGGTTTTGTTATTTTACTCATATCTGGGGACAGATATAGAGGGATTCATGCCTTTTCCAAGAGTATAATGTGAAATGAATACAATTGTTTTGGCTGGAATTTGAACTCAAATCTGCTAATTTTATTTTACCTGATGACAATTCTTACCCTACCTGTTCATATAGTTAAAAATATAAAATACTACTAATTCAAAATAATGCATAATGTAAAAAAGTAAGAAAATATAATGCTCATAGTTTTATTTTGAAGCCCCCCACCAACATTAAGTAAGAAATCATTTTTCCGACTCCTCTGCAGAGTATACAGCCACAGCCTCACCATTGCTGCTGTGGTTTCTGTATCAACTACATTTCTGGATGCTAGACAAAGCTAGATAGTCCAGACTAATTTGTTATTTAACCCATAGATAAGGGGAGAAATTGATTCATGTCATTATACAAAGGTATTTGAGAAAAAGTGGACACAATGAATGCTGTCTGAATTTTATGCTATATGCATATTCAGTAAATAGAAAAGACCAAATTTAATCTTGAGAAATTCAGTGGTTAAATGTAACTGATGAACATGCTTAAAGCATAAATTACTTCCCTTTATGAGCAGTCAAACCAGTCCTTCTAAAAGGAATCATTTTTAAAATTTTCTTAGACTGAACAAATCAGAAATAATTGTGCCCAGCAATGAACTTGCCAAGCACAATTATTTGTGTTTATTGGTAAAATGTAGAAATCAAGCTCAGGCACTTAATACAGATAGCCAAATGGCAAGAGATAAATACACTAAGTAGACAAGATAGAGGAAAAAATGACATTAAAGGCTTCATAAAAATGTATTGCCTTATCACACAAAGAACTCTTATAATTACACCATAGAATTCTTATATAAACTTGTTATCTTAAAATAAACGACACTGTCAAATGTTAGAAGAAAATTGGCTTATGTAGAACGTCATTTTCAGTTTATTCTAGTGCTGAACAACAACCAGTCAGACATAAAAAAATGGAAAGAACAATAGAGAGAAAGAGAGAGAGAAAATAAAAGCCTCACGGTAATATTAACTCTTTCCTTATAAGGAAACCTTCAGCATTACTGACTGAGCAGCCAGTACTGCTGTTAGTTGAAATTTATTAAATCTTTCTCTTCAAACAAATTTTAAGGAAAATCGGTTCCTCAAGTCCAATAGCTGTTACCATTATTTCCATTATTGATGGAAGTTTTCTTCCTAACTTTTTGTTTCAAATTAGTGTGGAATGTCAACATCTTGATTAAGTCATTATTTTCTCTTTGAGTTACATGTGCTATCCATTTTAGTTGTTGCAGCTGTTGAAAATCCTCAATTTATGCCGTTTCTGTTATTTGATAGAGTTCTTTGTGATTCTGCTACACCAGTCCATAAGAGTCGAAGTATGGTCTTTGCCAAAAACCACAAATTTCACTCACTCAAAGTCATTTTAATCATTGATCTGAGAAAGTGATTGTACACAGCTGACAATTTAGAAAGAAATAATAGAAAATATCTCAAAGGTGCTTAATAGAAGCAAGAGATATTTATTTATGAAATTTTCCAACCACCCAAAGCTTCTTAATTTTGCATTTTTCACTTTTAAAATGATTTTCCAGTTTACATTTATTAAGACTCGCCTGTTTATTGCATATTAATCTATATTTTTGAGATTAGGCATTGTAATTATTTACACTATTTACATTGTTCAGATTGTTTTCCTCATCTTTGTTGGCCATATTCACAATGTTTCAGCCATTGTAGGCTCCAACTTCCTTCAGGTGATTGGAATTTTGAACTAAACTGGACCCTTTATTTAGTACTTTTATACTACAGTGTATAAAAGCATTGGGTGGATCCAGTGACTTGACTCAAAAAGTTGTGAGTAATACCTTGCTTCAGAAGAGGTGAACAAAAAATTTAGAGAGTTGAGTTAAAAAGGTAGATAACTGATACTGAGACATCTGAAAGAGGTATGACTCATGGAATTAGAACAATATACCCCAGTGAATGAAATAAAGGTTTCAATTCAAAATTTCAATCACATGAAGAAGGTCAAAGCATACAATGGCTGAAACATTGTGAATATGTCACTAAAGATGAGGGAAACAGTCTGAATAATGAAAAAAGTGTAAATAACTGCTTATTGCATTTTTAGAAAAATTCCACCTCCCCAATTATTAAAATCCCCTCTTGTATTAGATGCCTAAGAGTAGTTTTGTAACAATATCATGACTTATCTATTTTCGTATACAGTGAAACATTGATAAATACTGGAATAAGGGATACACTTTGGATCAACAATTTAAATAGTGACATCACATAATTCTAGTAGTAAAATAATGACGTCACATGACTCTAGTAGAGTCATTTGATTCTTAAAGTTGATTATTGCTAGTTTCTCCTCTGAGCATAATTTACAGTTTTTGCTATTGCTGCTGTGTGGCAGTGCTCTTTTTATTGTTTCCCATTTAATTTTGGTTCCATATGTATTTTGATAGTGTTGTGTTGTTTTTTGTATTTTTTTGTTTGAGTGATGTTTTGAGATTATTGAATATATCTTTGAAGGTTGTTTCTGTTGCTCCTATGTAAATCTTTTCATTTGTGTTAGTGTTATTTGTCATGGTGGCTTTGCATATTATGTTGTTAGTTAGACATTTATTATGTTGACAGTTGTCATTCATTTGGCAGTTGCATTTGTTCATTTTGTGTTATTGGTTTTATTTAGTATTTTCTTGTGTTTGGTTATTATTTTCTCCATATTTTCTATACAGCTGCAGCTGATTTTGACTGTGTTCTTGTTGATGATTTTTGATAGCTTGTTGTGTTTGGGGAAATGTTTTTCTATTAGGTTGAAAAATATTTTTCCTATTTTTGTTTTTATAGTGTTGTTGTAGGGTGGGTTAAACCAGATCATGTTTCTTTTTTCTATTGTTTTCGTTTGGTTTATCTTTATTTGCGTATTCAAGTTTATTTGAGTATCCACTATTTCTTAGTGATGACTCGTATGATTCTTTGTTTTTGTTGAATATTTTTATGTTACTGGAGTTCGTAGATAGCCTATTGTTTATAGATATGGGTATGTGCTTGAATACATTGGAAGGGTGACTGAAATTTTTGTTAATATATATGGGGTTGTTGTTTTCTTTTCTGTATGGTTTTGTAAATATTGTTGTTTAAGTTGAGCATTATGTCTAAGAAGTTTACTATTTTTAGATTTTTATGTTAAAAACTAATTCTAAAGTGTTGAAGATCTTTATGATTTGTTTTTATTTCCATTGTTCTACTATAGCAGTTTCTTAGAATTATTAGTCTATTGTCTCTGTATAAACGTATATCTTTTTTGTTGATAATTTTTGTTAGCTTGATGATGTATATGCCTATTATTTTCATAGATTTTGTGCCATTGTAGCTTCTCATTGTTATGTCAAAGTTGTAGTCATTGTTGATGATGTTGTTTTTTTAGCCATATTTTGTTGTTATGGTATAGTAGGGACTTTCTGAAATTTTTGATAATGTTTAAGTCTTCTTCTGAGATGTTTATATATTGTTTCGACAAGTTTAGTGAATATTTTAGTGTGTGTTCATTAATGGACGAGTAGAATTTTTTTTATGTCTGATTGTATGAATGAGCATTCTTCTTTGTGGGTGACATTGTTGAACCAATTAATTTTTTTTTTTTTTTTTCCATGGGTTTATTTTTTTGTGTTCACCTTTTATAGCACATCTCTTCTACTATTTGTTTGCTTATTTTTCTGGTAAGATCTTGTGGGATTTATTAGTCTGCATATTGGTTTGTTATCTTTGAAGAAGTTATCTTTGTGGTCTTTTAATGAATCGCTCTACTTTCTGTTGCCTACTTTTGGTTTAGCAGCTATGGTTTTTGCTTCCTTGTTTATGTTACTTTCCATGTTATTGTTTGGTTTTATAGAACTTGGTAATTTACTTTCCATGTTATTGTTTGGTTTTATAGAACTTGGTAATTTACTTTCCATGTTATTGTTTGGTTTTATAGAACCTGGTAATTTACTTTCCAGCTCGTGTTTTGTAGTTGTTGGTCTTCATTTTGTAGATTTTTCTAGATTTATCAGCTGGTATGTATATCATTTCTGCAATGTTTATCATTTTTTGGTATTTTTTGTTTATTTTTCTTGTTTCTAGTTTGTTTATTACATTTATTATGTCGTTTTTCAAATATGATAAGTTCAATCTGTCACGGTAGGCATTTTGTTGATGGGAGTCTGAAGTTGTTGTCATTTTTGTTGGGATTTTCATCCATCTTATGCATTTTATAAAGTGTCTTATTTCTTCAGTGAGTTTGATTTTGTAGTTGTGCATGTATTTTAGTGAATAATTAAATTGTATTTTCTCCATGTTGGTGCGTGGTACTTGTTTATGGTTGTAGCAGCAGGTTTTCATTGGTTGGATGTTGTTAGAAAGTGGCTGTATAAGGACAAGTGCTCGACTAGGGATATTTTTTTCTTTCCTCCTGGAGCTTGAATAGTGTTGAGTTCTAATAATGTTTAGCACCAAGATTGTTGTTTTTTTCAGCAAGTTTGAAAACTCCCGAAGAGTGGACTAAATAATTACAGAAAAGTTTGTCTACAATACTCTGGAATCGAGGTGCTGAATACAACATCAGTCAGCTAAGTGACAAATTTTATTTCTACTGATTATATATATATATATATATATATATATATATATATATATATATAGTAATGAACTTAATCACAGTAAGTCAACACTAATAATAACAGACTAAATATCCGAAAATAATGCTAACAGTACTATAAACCGTCTTCTAACCCGGCAAGGACTACCTTGTGGGTTAAATAAAGGGGGAGAAAAAAAGAAACAAACAGTGCACAAGAACAATACATCTAGTGCTCGTTTGAAAGAAAAAAAAAACCCAAGACAAAAGACAAGACAAAACCTTAACAGCAAAGTGCTTGATATGAAAGTACGAAAGTAGAGCAGAATACAATACAAAAATCTAGAATTGAGCCACCACCTACCGCGGTTTCACATGAACGGTTCTTCAGGGAAAGAACTTTTTGTATTGTGTATATATATATATATATATATATATATATATAGTGAGAGAGAGAGAAAGATAGAAAGAGAAACATACTTAGAGTAATAATACTAATGGGGACCAGCAGCAAGTTTAGCAATCAGTAGGTTAAACACAGGATGCCAAGTTCAATCACTGCAATTCAGCTGAGGAACAAGAGAAGCTGAGACTCTTCATTGTTCTAATTGTCCTCATTGTATTTCCTTTCCTTTCTTATTAGTTAAAAAAAAATTATTAAATGAAAAATTGTCAATCATTGTTAATGTTTTTATGAGTATTTACTTTTTAATTCTTTTTCCTTACATTTTACTCAAACTTTACCCAGACAGTCAATCGTATGATGTCTAGTCACTGCTATTGTTGAAATCTCCTAAAGAGTGGACTAAGTAATTACAGAAAAGTTTGTCTATGAAACTATGGAATCAAGGTGCTGAATATAACATCAATCAACTGACAAATTTTATTTGAATTAATCATATACAAACAGTTTATGGGTGTACAAAACTTGATTAAGTCTATAAAAACAGATATATTAAAATCCTATATAAATAAACAAGAAACAGATGGAAGAAAAGCAGGGAAAATAAAATAAATCATTGTAAAGAGATGAACTGAACAACAAAAACCACAAAGAAAAAAAAAGCCAACCGGTTTTTGATCCTGGCTCTTTGAAGCCAATTGAAGATGAATGTGTGAATTGTGAGCACAGCATTTTAAAACAATAAATTAAGAACTCCCAGAAAATCATCAGAGAAAATAATCTCTTATAATTGTATTTTTAAATCTTTGTGTTATGACAAATCACTTGTTATTACCAGACCTGATAACAGTGTGGGTGTAGTGGTATTGGATTATGACCATTATGTAAACAAAATGATGACAGTTTAAAAGAAAGTGAGAAATTCAGGCAACATGGACCAGATGCCATGCATGACAAGACTGAGGCCATTTACCTGAAATTTCAGAAACGTTTCTAATCTTCTCATTAAGGAAAATTATAATTATTTGTAACAATGTCTTGTATCAATGTCATTTGTCTTCTCCCTCCAAATTCTGGAGGCTGCCTTCATTAAGTTTATGAAGTTTGCCACAGATTCTGTGGAATTTAGTTTTAACAGTACAATGTATAGACAAATTGATAGGATTGTTATGAGTAGTTCTCTGGGCCCAGCCCTGGTCAACATGTTTGTTTGATTTCATGAGTAGGAGCTATTGACTCATATAGTAAAGTCATTATGCTATGACAGATATGTGGATTACATGTTTTATATCATTGATAGTAAAGAACAGCCTAAGTTGTTTCATACATAATGATTTGCATCTGGCTTTAAGATTCACACGTGAAAAGACACATGAGAGTATTGCCATTTCTTGACATGTTTCTACACAGGTCTGATACTTGTTTTCTGACCTCTGTGTATTGTAAGCTTACTTTTACTTGATATTATATTCACTGAGCAGAAACTTGACCTGATTAAGACGTTGGTGCATTGAGCCTTGAAAATTTGCTCTCAGTCTGTGTTATAGTTGGAGATTGAATTTGCAGCCAGGATATTAGTCGATAATGGTTACCCACTGGATTTTGTGCGATATAGCGTTCATGCCAAGATGGTATAATTTAATAAATCTAAATTGTTTGGCCTAGAGAAGTGTTCTGTTTATTTGCAAATTTTGTGAATTAGTGAGGTTAGCATTAGTTTTGCAAAGCAAATCTCTCAAAGTATGAACTCTTGTTATTTCTTTGCCAATCCATGACTGGTGCTTTTGTTCTAATCTTTGGTGAGATCTGTTTGTAAGGGAGTTCTGCTTCTATATCATGTAAGGAGCTCAGATATTTAAAATTATAAATACCAGTGCAAAACTGAATATGTAAGCAGAACTAATTAAAAGTTACAGACTAGAATAGATTGGCATGTTGTAGTCAATATCCGTCATGGAAGATGTGATAATTTACATAAGCTAGTTAATAATTCAGGTTCATCAATTGCTAACACACTGGCATGTACTATATCATTTACCAGGGATTTTTTTACCTTAATTAGCACAGTGAACTTTGATTACCATTTAAAAATCTTAGAGACATTATTCATTAGAACTAAGTAGCCTTCCAGCTCTAAACAGAAGAGATGGCTGCAAGGGCTCAATGTAATTAGAGCAATATTTGTTTTCCTTTGCTAATTCCTTGGCAGTTCTAAATTTATTGTTTTTTTTTAATGTGCACATAATTTGCATGTTTGTCTTTTATTAGCTCCAAGAACAAAGCTCAAAACTGGTTACACTCCTGTTTTTAATTTCTTGTTTATTGTTGTTTTTGTCTTTCAATTCACCTCTTTATGGTAATTTATCTTGTTATCCTTCTGTTGTGGTGCAGTGGATATCGAGTTGGAATGAGAAATCAGAGAACTGTGTTCAAATTCCAGTTGAATTCCTTGCATTCAATTATGTGTGAACACTCTTGGGAAAGTTATTAATCCATCTCTTCCCTCCAGCTATGGGTCAAACAACAGGACAGATTGGGTTCTATAGCCTTAGTTGGCAACCAGTCTACCTCATGAAGTAATGTCAACCTACTGCGGGAAAATTTTCTGTTTGGAATGATCATGGCTATCCACACCTTCCATTCCTTTCTAACAGTTTTTACTATCCCTCCTACTCTCTGTTCTGACATTCATTATACAAGCTCTTAATTGCAGTTTTCCTCTGGCCTTCAATATGTGTTATGCCGGGTAACAGAATTATGTGAAATAATATAAAACAACGTAATAGTATAAAAGTAGGTGTATTGACAGGAAAGAGAAGTATTTACAGGAGGTGAGGATTAGTAGAATACTGAACTAGGTAATTAGTATACAGTATCATTGTAGAGACGTGATAGATTGAGTAGTAGAACACTTCTGGTCCAATACCGGAAATACCTGACTGACTCCCTTACTTGACTTCCTTCCTCGGGGTATAATCACTACTATTTTATATAGTGATTCGAATAGTCCATTTTTGTGGAAAGGTGGAGAGAGCCCCAACAATATGTCCTGTGAGTATCAAAGTTTTCAAGCTTCCTCATTATATGTCTCAGAATTTTCAGCTGTCATTTTTTAATTCTAAGTCTCCTTTTTTGCATCTGTTTTCTTAAAAACTTCCTTGTTAATCACATGTTCTGTCTCAGATATTTACATTTTTGGACTTGCTTGATTTTAACATCTCCAATTCATAACATGTATCCTGGACTGTTCCTCTTGCTTACAATCATACATTGTCTTCTTACAAATAAGTGTTAGTTCTTTCTTCTTGCTTTACTTCACTACATTTTCTTGGAGTTTCTGTAGTTCTGTGTCTGATATCAACAATAGATTATCTGTATATCTTATGTTGTTAAGATTGTGCTGATCAATCAAATATCAATTCAGCAAGAAATATCCATGAAATATTTTAGTTCAGGTTAACTACTTGTCCATAGAGAGGCTTTGTTTTTACATAGATAATGTAACACAATTATTTCATAGTGTTGAATAATAATCTGTCTTGTCTTCCATTAAATCTGGTTTAATGATAATTATAAGTAAATGACATTAAATAAATTAAACTGAAATTGATAAGAAATTTACTTGAAACTCTCTAAAATAAGAAATTTCATCATATTCTACAAATAATTCTTGCCATTCTTAGGTCAGGTTAGGTTTAGGCCTGCTACAGATAACCCAGGACAACCTGCTAAGTGGATGGATAGTTGGCATCTAAACCAGCTTCTCCACAAGCTTTTTTGTTAATGGCATATTCCCCCCACAGGTCAAAAAACAAGACCTGTCAAAGGGTGGATGAGCTTCTTATAAGATCCAACATCTCAATAAAAACACTTGGTATACTTTGACTACTTAGGCATCAGGAAAGTATCCAGCCTCAAATCTTTATTACAAGATATTCTCTATCATTTAGGAGCCATCTTGCTTTGTGCAGAATTAATCTAAGTTGGGTCTGAATAAAAAAAATTACGGCTATGATGATGATTTTCTTGTGCCATCTTTTTAACTTTGTCACATCATGCTGTCTCATGATGAGAGAAGAAAAACTGGAAATTAGGAAGAAAGAAAAACGAAAAAGCGGGAGACAAGAGAAAAGTAATAGGAAAGAGAGAGAGAGAGAGAGAGAGAGTGTGTGTGTGTATATATATATATATATATATATATATATATATATATTTTGTACTATCCAATGTTCTGGATTTTCCTTTTTTTCAAAACCTCTTCCTGACCATTTCAGGTATTTTCCAGTTCACAATGACTACTAAATTAATCCTATTAAATAATAGTCAACAAGCTTTAAGTCAAAGCCAATTAACTATAAATAAAATCTCCAGCATTTGTGTTAAAAGATTATGTTGTATAGTAAATTATTCAAAAGGAAAGTGTCAATCATTGTTGATAAATGCAATTGATTACACAAGACTTTTTTGTCTCAAGAACATTATATGCTTCAATTGTTTCAAATATAATTTAGATTTTTATTTAAAAAAATATAAAAAAGGTAGGGCATTACTATACAAGAGTAAATAAAGAATATTTTAATGACTGCTTCTTTTGTGAAACTCAATTTAAATTCCTAACAAAATTGATTTGCAAGAGTTCAATTTCTGATACTAAATTTATTAAAATGTGAAGGAACTTTGCTTCATTGTTACCTGTAGAATTTAAAATACCTAAACTGTCTATTCTGTAATAAAAAGTACAGTATTTCTACATATTTATCAGTTACACAGTCTGTTTTTTTCCAGCTAAGTAATGAGATATTCCATTATTATGATAACAAATGGCATTATTTGATCTCAATAAAAAATATCTAATGTTCCTATGACAACAGAATATCTCCTTAGTAAGTAATGAAAACTAGTTGTTAATATTATACTATCTGATTCCTTTGATAAACTTGCCTCTTTGGTAGCTTGACTTTGTGGATTTACGCACAATACTAGATTGGCAGCTAGGCCTCATGATTTTATATTTGAAATTGCTAAATGTAACCATATGTTAATAGTTTCTTTTCTTGTATTTCTCACACGTGGTTTCTTGTTTTCTGGTCAGCTTTGATCTCAAAAAATTTAAATGCAATGTCAATAGTCATCTTTTGTCTTATTAATTACTGTTCTTTTGTTGTTTTCTATGATTAATAATGTTTATGTTTTATCTTATCTCATGATCAGTAATTAATCTTGCAACTTAGTGACTTTATTGCTTTGCTTGTGAAATGATTGAAAATGATTTACTTCTTTAAATATTTTAATTTTCAATGATTTAAAATGCAGATGAATCTTTTCTTACATGTAACAATAGACTGAAATATATAGGTCAATATTTTAGATTACTCATGCAGAAAATATAACAAATGCTAATTGAAAATTACTTAAATATTGCCTTTCTTTTTTTTTAATGCTATGGATAAACATAGATAAGTTAGTAGACCAGCAAATATACAAATAACTTATGCAACCAAAAGTTCTATGCAAACAGTTTCTCTTCTCACACTTCTCACTTGTAGAACTCTCTTCTGGCTTCTTCCTTCCCTGGCAAGGTCTCATCATTTTACAGTTGAAATGGTTAGATGTAACCGTAAGTTTTATGCTAACAGTTTCTTTTCTCACACTTCTCACTTGTAGAACTCTCTTCTGGCTTCTTTCTTCCCTGTCAAGGTCTCATCATTTTACAGTTGAAATGGTTAGATGTAACCATAAGTTCTATGCTAACAGTTTCTTTTCTCACACTTCTCACTTGTAGAACTCTCTTCTGGCTTCTTCCTTCCCTGGCAAGGTCTCATCATTTTACAGTTGAAATGGTTAGATGTAACCATAAGTTCTATGCTAACAGTTTCTTTTCTCACACTTCTCACTTGTAGAACTCTTCTTCTGGCTTCTTTCTTCCCTGTCAAGGTCTCATCATTTTACAGTTGAAATGGTTAGATGTAACCATATGTTCTATGCTAACAGTTTCTTTTCTCACACTTTTCACTTGTAGAACTCTCTTCTGGCTTCTTCCTTCCCTGGCAAGGTCTCATCATTTTACAGTTGAAATGGTTAGATGTAACCATAAGTTCTATGCTAACAGTTTCTTTTCTCACACTTCTCACTTGTAGAACTCTCTTCTGGCTTCTTTCTTCCCTGTCAAGGTCTCATCATTTTACAGTTGAAATGGTTAGATGTAACCATATGTTCTATGCTAACAGTTTCTTTTCTCACACTTTTCACTTGTAGAACTCTCTTCTGGCTTCTTCCTTCCCTGGCAAGGTCTCATCATTTTACAGTTGAAATGGTTAGATGTAACCATAAGTTCTATGCTAACAGTTTCTTTTCTCACACTTCTCACTTGTAGAACTCTCTTCTGGCTTCTTCCTTCCCTGGCAAGGTCTCATCATTTTACAGTTGAAATGGTTAGATGTAACCATAAGTTCTATGCTAACAGTTTTTTTTTCTCACACTTCTTGGCTGTAGAACTCTTTTCCAACTCATTGCTTTCTAGCCCACTTTGATCTTCAAAAAATTAAATGCAATGTCGATCATCATTTACTGTCTTCTTTATTACTCTTCTTTTATTTTCTTAATCTTTATTAATATCTTTTTCTTTCATACTCAGTAACCCCTTGTGTCTTAGCAGCTTCATTGCTTTGATATATATATATATATATATATATATATATATATACAAAAACAAACGCAATGTTGTTTACAATGTCACACAAAACATCAAATCACGTTTACGCAAAACAAAAGAAAATAGATTTTTTAAATGGAATCTTTTAACAATTTTTAAACAACGATTTTTTATATAATTATTTTTTTATATAACCGAGTCCTACTACTAAAATGTTCTGAGTTGCACGAGCAACACCAAGCTATGATGCTAGTCACAAATAAGAGAAGGCTAGGCATAGAAGAAAGAAAATACTGTTTTGCCAATATTGTCATCACTTGCTTATTTGTTTTTATTCTAATTCTATTAGGTAGATAGAAAAATTTCCAGTGCTGTCTTTTGTATAATGTTAAGGAAATCTTAGAAATACCTTAGAAGTTTAATCAACTCTTTATTGCTTGTATCATCATTTAACTACAGTGTGTTGATTATGAGCCTTAGGAAAATTTCTTAATCTAGGAAACTTGATTCTGGATGACTTTCTACAGAGGAACCTTGATCAGCAATTAAAACAGTTGTCTCTTTTTCTTGTTTTTTTCAGAAATGATTATAATCTTCATCAGTCCTATGAATGGATGTGGTTCTAGAGTCATTGTGCAGTTGAGCAACTGACCAGCTTTCTTCATATGTCTTGTTTGCATGCCATGAAAAAGCACCCCCACCATGGAACATGCCACAATGCACCTTCCAACCGGTCAAATCCTCAGTCTGGAGCTTAAATTTGCTCTCTTTTATCCATTTCCACCCAGTGACACCAATATAGATCACCTCATTGAAAACATCACTTTAGGTATTTTAACTCCCTGTGCATGAACTTCCAGTCCACCGAGGGATGTAGTCTGCTTTTTCTTTTGCCTAAGGTGGTACCTTGTAGGATGGCAGTGAAAAGATTATGACCATACCATTTAAGCTTTCTCTTCTTCATATAGAAATAATAAAAATCATTAAAAAATTGTTGGTAATAAAAAAAAATAGATGAGAACAATGCAGAATGAAGGGATGTCTGGCTAGATTCAGGACAACTTTCAAATAAAATTGTGAGGTGAAAAAAGAAATGTCTGTTATAATTTGTTGGAACTTTGGCAAATTGTTACTGTAAAATGCTGCAATAAGTAATTGGCTCATTTGAATAACACAAAGACCTTTTTCTTGGTAAGGATGATGGTAGAGAATTTTTCTGTATGGCATCACCCATACCCAGGTTGCAACAAATAAATCATGGAACTAAGATGGAAAATCATTCCACATGAATCATCACCTCCATACCTGTCACTATCAATTTTTTTAGCTCTATTTTTGTGTTGCACAACTTGTCTTGTCTGGTCAGTGATTAATTTAAAGAGAAAACATCCACAAACCAAAACTGGAATTATTTTTTTATGATGAAATACATAATTTACCTGAAATGTTCTGTAAAGACCAGAAAATACTCTGAGGACTGAATAATTATGCTATAAATTTATATAAATGAAAGGTTTTCTTTACAACATGCTGAAACATTCTGTATATATTTTTTTATTGGTAAAAATGTAAAAATTGTGGTTTAATTTTGACAGAGGCATATAAAAACTCAAGAGATTGTGTACACACACACACATACACACACGGTGCGATGGATAAATTGTCGTCTAAATTATATAAAAATTGAAAATAACACTGACATCTTATTTTAGCAGATATTTACCAAAATTATGCAAAAATATCTTGAAATACTAAAGTGTAAATTTATTCATTAAAATTGCCATTGGCTTGAATCATATGTTCGAGACACCTTCAGAATCTCCTCTTCTGGATGATTTCCTTGTTGGTGAATGCTGCCATAATTCTTTGCCTTCAGTTCATCTTTGGTTTTACAAGAAATTTTCTTGATCTCATACTCAACTGTGCCTGACACATAAAAATCAAGAAGATTGCAATTTGGGGAGTTAGGTGACCAGATGTAAAGGGTGATGTGGTCACAGAAATTATCTGGTAGCCATGACTTGGTTCTCTTGCTTGTGCAGCATGATGCAGAGTCCTGTTACTTGGAACAGGATCTTCCAACAGCCACCCTTTTGATCCAGAGTAGCACTAACTCCTCAAGGTACTAGATGTAGGCCTTTGTGTTGAGTCTGAGGACCAGTAGGAAGATGAATGGAGGCATAATGTTGCAATCACTAACGCCATGATGTTGACTGATTAGGTGTCAATCTGAGGACAGTGCAGAGGATTGCTGTTCCCCCAAAATGATGGAAACCAAATATCCAGTCTAAAATGTCCATATTAGAGCTTCTGGCACAAATGCCAAACAGTAAAGCATGCTGTTTCCAAATTTCTGACAAAGTTAATTGTGCTATGGTGCTCTTTTTCTTATAGATTGTTCCCAACTGATTCTACCTTACTGTGCAGTTGACAAAATCAAAAACAAACAATACACAAAATCAAAAATATAAAATGGCAACAATTTACTCAAAGAACCTTATATATATATATATATATATATATATATATATATATATATATATACATGCATACATACGCACATTTTTATTCTGAGGCAAATTCACTGTACAAGCAGCATTATAACACATATCAAACAAAGTTCTATGTCTAATAGTAGAGACAATATATTATTTTCAATACTGTATCATTATACAGGCCGGCCTATAATACATATGCAGCAAATTTTTAATCATCAATCCACCATTGAAAATCTAATGTCATGAGCATCTATTCTCCATGTCTAACCTAAGATGCTATACTGTGGGTGACCAACACAGGCATGCAGTGCCTATACCAACAATAATCACAGTTAGAGAAAAAACACCCTATGGTAAAAGATGGTAGAGCAATATTTTCCAAAATTGCAAAAATATTAAAGCCAGTCTTAAGTGAAAGTGGAAAAAAGAAGCTCACCAGAAGACAAGAAAACATGTGTTTTTAAAAAACGGCTCAGCACTAGTGAGTATTGCCCATCTTGCCAAAACAATTGATTGTTTTCTATGGTGTATCAACCCTTTGCAAGCTATTTAAAGCCAAAAAATATTTTTAGATTGTAAAAATTTCCTTTAAAGATAATAATAATAGTTTAGTGATACAAGAAATACTAATTAACCCATAGCTGAGGGGATAATATGTGGATACATACATTTCCCAAGGGTAACTGCACGTAAATGAATATAACGAACACAACAGGAATTGAAAGTCAGCTCTTTGATTGACAATTTTGAGCTATTATTCATTACACCATCTACACATCGAAGCTCACAGCACCCAGTATTCCCAAGTGGTCACTCTGACTAGGCTTAACTTTAGTGATCATACAGGAACCAGTGTTTTAACATGATGTGGCTGTAAGCCCTTGCCAAAATCATCTGAAATATACCAAATAGAATAGAATGGCTCTACGAACCAGTTGCTCCAGTTCACAAGTAAAAATAACAAAAAAAAAAAGCTCTTCCAGAATTGCAAATATGTTTTTTTTTTGTTTTTATTGTTGTGCTATCTTTTTACAAGAATGAATTAAGCTTTTGATAGACTTTGTTTATCGGGTTCCTAGAGTGGAAGAGAATGAAAAGACTTTAGTGTGGAAAAAGGACAATAAAAGAACAGAATTCAGGAAGCCAGAAAATGACTAGTGGCATCGTATTTAAATTTTTAAAGATTGTAGGTGGCAAGAAAACAAGAAATTGGAAGGGAGTTCTAGAGGCAAGAAAAAAACTATTAGAATAAAACATATGATTGAATTTAGCTACTTTAAGAGTAAAATGATGATACCTAGTTGCCAATCTAGTAATACATTTAAATTCATGCAGTTGAGGCACAAAGGAGAAAAGATCATCAAAATAATAACCATGAAAATATTTATAGAAAAGACAGAGAGAAGCCACATCACATTGATGAGAAATTAACTGAAGTCAAGAAACAAGACAGGATTGATTACATTACAGACTCTTCTTTAAATTTTATCAAGAATCTCAAGATATATAGAAGGAGCACCAAGCCAGATATGGCCACAATAGATAAACAGACTTAATAGCTGAAAAACTGGTAAAAATTATACAACGCCAAAGAAACTGTACTGACATATCATCAATTATAATTTATTCAGGTATATGAGGCATTGTGCAAATAAAACATCTTTCTTTAGCCGATATTATTTGGATGGCAGACATGAGTAGATGTGCCTGCAATAAGATGGAGTGTCAAATGGATGGTTTTTTTCCCATGACACCACAATTATAACTACCTTCACAGCTTGGCAATGTCTGTTTAAAAAAAAAAGTAATAAGAATTTCAATAAAACCTAAATATATGAAAGCAAATTTATACATTTTTTTTGTTCTTGAGAATTTACAACAAAAATAATAAACACTATTAATTAGATTGTTTATTGGAATGTTTGGCAAAATATCAGCTAATTGGCAATTGATTCAAACTTTATAAAATGGTAAATAATAAGGAATTCCTTATAGTTGATTCGCATATTTCAAATATTTCTAATTTATGAATAAAAAATTGTACTCACATTTATTTATTCATAAACTGATAAATGGTAAATATTGCATTAGTTCTAATTGTATTAGTTTTTAGAATGCTGTAAATATAAAATTATTCTTGTAAATAAACAATCTAATAAACAAATATTGTTTAATATTTTTGTTATAAAAAAGTGGTGTCATGGGAAAAACCATCCTTTTAAAACTTGATCTTATTGCGGGCACGTTTACTCATGTTTACTGTTTGGAGTTTCATTGTTCATAATTTGTTTGAATAATAAAACTGGACATACCAAAAACAAGTTATGGTAAATATTTATAATAAAAACAAATATTTTTATCTGAAATTTACATGACATACTGCACAAATAAATTAAAGTAGTTCCTGAAAACTTTATCAATATTTTTTCATCAATAGCAATTAAAAAAACACTGTGCTGCATATTAAAATCTGATATAATTTATGATGTCTGTGTGGAAAACATTTAGCCATGTCAAATATCTGAATAATCAGTTGTATAGCCTTAATGTAACTTAAACAATCAGAGGGGACCTCACTGCACATGCTTGAACAGACACTCACCTGTGGAGTTACTCAGTACTACTGATATTTCTTATTTTATGACTATACAGATTTTTCTTATATACACACTAGTATTTGAACATTAAAAATACATACATAAAATATTTAACATATGTAAATTTACACGGGAAGAATCCATCTGAACAAGTTCTATTAAATTCAACCAACAAGGTCCGTCTATTTAATTTTTTATTATGTTTTTCAAATTTTTGAATAAAATGTTGCATATGAAGATTAAAATTACGAAATTCATAAATTGAATTAAATAAAGCTGTTTGTACAAAATATTGTACATTGAGTGCTAGTGTCAATAAAACAGTGTGTGATCTTTCTTTCTTTTTTTTATAATCATTTCACTCTAATCAAGGCAGGACTGCCACTGGTGAACAGGGGATTATAGTGAAAGAAAAGAAAAAAAAAGGTATAGACATTATCCTTGGAGTACAGGACTTGTTAGTTTTATGAATTAAAAGTAAGAACAAATGGAATAAAAATCCAGAGTTTGTAATATTTACTTTTTAAAAGTGCTCAATACAAAATGTTTTTATTAAAATCACTCATAATATATATATATATATATATATATATATATATATAGGAAAGAATATTAAAAAGTTTTGAGTTTAAAAATGTGTTTTTTGACAGTATTTGTTTATCTCTATTATTATTATAATATATATATATATATATATATATATATATATATATATAGGAAAGAATATTAAAAAGTTTTGAGTTTAAAAATGTGTTTTTTGACAGTATTTGTTTATCTCTATTATTATTATTATAATATATATATATATATATATATATATATATATACATACAGAAAATCTAAGCAAGAGCCAACAACCTACCACGGTTTTGCCCAATGGCTTGTCAGGGAAATTGGCCAAAATTGGGTGAAACCGTGGTAGGTTGTTGGCTCTTGCTTAGATTTTCTGTCTTTGTTTGGTCTACTTTCATATTGAGCGCTTTAGTGTTAGGATTTTCATCTTGAGGTTTTTTTTCTTTCTTACGAGTGCTTGACTTTTTGTTTGTGTACTTCGTTTGTTTCTTTTTTTATTTCCTTTTCCCTCCGAGTTCGTTCTCGGTGTGTTGTTCAAGACAATTTAATTTATAGCTTAAGTAATACTAGTTTTGGCAGAGTTAGTTCTGTTACTATTGGTACTGTTATTACTATAGTTAATATTATATATATATTTATATATATATATTTAAAGTCAGTTAACTGCCATACGTGATACACGCTTGGGTGTATCGAATACACCAATTCTCGCTCGATCGCCGAAGTTAAGCAATGTTGAGCCTGGTCAGTACTTAGATGGGTGACCGCTTGGGAATACCAGGTGCTGTAAGCATTTAGTGATGGATGTGCATTGTGGTGCAGTGGATATTGGCTTGGAAAGAGAAATCGGTGAGCCGAGGTCAAATTCCAGTTGAATACCCTGCATTCACTTAAGCACTGGTACTCTTGGGAAAGGTATTAATCCGTCCATTCTCTCCAGTTATTGGTTAAATAACAGGGTAGGACTTGGGGACCCTGCACTTAAAAACAAATCCCAATGAATCTTGATACTAGCAAAGAAAAAGTATTACGAGACACAAAACTTATATATAAAAAAAAAAAACAACAATAAATTGTTGAAAGAAAAAGGTATTACCAGCATTAAATAAATAAAATTTAGTTGGCAATAAATGACCTGCTGAGCTTGATATGCCATAAAAACAAAACAACCAACCAACATATTATAAAATTCTTTTTTAAAAGAATGATTGTTTTTCTTCCAGGTTAAATTTTTTAGCAATTGTCTCTTGTGTGTCATGATGTGCATTGTGATGCAGTGGATATTGGCTTGAATCAAGAAATTGGTGAGCCAAACTCAAATTCCAGTTGAATTCCTTGCATTCACTTATGCTCAAATACCCTTGGGAAAGGTATTAATCCATCTCTTCTCTCTCCAGCTATGAGTATAATGGCAGGACAGATTGAGTTCTATAGCTTTGGTTGGCAACCAGTCTATCACAGAAAGTAGGGAAAATATTTTGCCCAGTCAGTCATGTCTCTTTGAGATGTGATCACCCAAGTGTATATCACATATGGCATTTAACTGACTGGCTCTTGTGTGAAGTAGTCATCATACTGGCCAAAAAGTGTTATTCCAGTTGAAGGCAATAAAATAATTAAGCTTTGTATTGAAGGAAAAGGATTGAGAAAAAGGGGTGGAGGATGACTTCATTCTTATCTTCCGATATCTTCCTGGGTCTTTCATGGTGTCTTCCTTCCTCTATTCTTGTGTATTATTATGTGTATGTATTTTTTTGTGTATTTGTTTCTCTTTGTGTGTGTTATAAATGTGTATATGTATAGGTTGTGTGTGCAAGTGTGGTCTGTCCAGAGTGTTTTTGCCAGTATTTGTATATATATTCTTTCTCCATACATATATATTGTATTAATATAAGCAAACTTATATATATACATATATATACATATATATAATTCTTAGACAAATTCCAACCAGCACTAAACAAATTATATATATATATATATATATATATATATATATATATATATATTCTGTGTATGATTTGTTTCGTGCTGGTTTGAATTTGTCTATGAAATTCTTTTGTTTATGTTCAGAGTTTGAATTTTGTTTAACAGTATATAAACCACTGTGGGTTATTTAATGCCAAAAAGGCAGGGTGTTAAGCTGTGTTTTTTAATGTTCGGTTATAGTGAGAAAGTTGATTTAGTCAGATTTTGATAAAAATATTTTTTTTATTTTAGAAAACTGAACATGCCTTCTAGTTTTGTATTTGCTGGTAATAACTTTTTTCCTTCAAAAATATATTGTTGGGAATATTTTTCCTTCAAAAATGTATCTTTTTCTATAAAAGTCTATTTTTATACTTCCATAGTGTTTTGACTCCAATTTGAGGGTTAACTATTTGCCCATAGCTGGGACCCCTAACAGATGCTCCTACTCTGGGTCAGGGTGGACCTGGGAACAACAGCAATTGAGGTGATTCCATGCTCCTCACAACCTCCCAGGTCTTGCTGCTGGATGCAGTTTACCATCATACCCAGTACCTTATGTTTAGAGGTAAGAGTATTTGATAGATATTTGATAAATGTGTATGTATTTCTGTTAATATATGTTTTTTTTTGTGTGTGTATGTGAGTGATCCATCTAGTAAGTTTTTTTTGAGAGCATGTGTGTATATATTCATTCTCCATACATATATATTATTATAAGAAAACTTATATAGTATATCACATGTATTTGGTATGGTGAATTTGTCTGTGTGTGTGTGTAACCAGACCAATGTGTTTGTTTTTGCCAGTATGTGGATATATATTTGTTCTCCATACATATAGTTTGCATTGTTACATGGAAACACACACACACACACACACACACACACACACATATATATATATATATATATATATATATATATATACTTTGTATGGTGTGTTTGCATGTGTGTGGGATTATGATTTGTTAAGTGTTGGTATAAATTTGTCTATGAAGTTTTTTTTTGTATTTGGATGTAAGAGTAATCATCTGTTTGTTACTTGCATTTGAATTGAGGCTCAGTTTATCTTATTAAACAATATATTTATTTATTTATTTTTTGTCTATTGGCCTGAATATTTGAAAAATCTTAGAGCAAAATATATGCTCTCTAGCAGAATTTGAACCTGCATTCCTCTAAGGGAAACCATCATTAGATCTGATATACTTTTACCTGTCAGCTACAGAGTGCATTAATGAAAAAGCAAAGTTGAAAGGTCCCTGTAAAATAAATATACTATTTAATAAATAAATGCAGCATCTACTCAAATATGAGTATCCATTAAAAATAATGTTTAACTAATAAATGTGTGTGTGTGCTGTAGTTTTATTTTCAATGAATAAGAGCTATTCGTGCTGATAAAGGCCAATGAAAGGCAAATGACTGATATTAAAGGGCATTTATGTAGATTGCCCCTATTTCTTTTTTGTATGTCTAAATAGGGCACCTGAAATTCAAGTGAAACTGAATATTAAGAGGCACAGAACATAGTCATTTTGGGTTTATGCATGAGTGTATACACATACACAAGGAATGTTGTAATTTTCTGGTTTAACCCAATTTTCAAAACATGATGAAACAATAAAATATTGGAGAGCTCCTTGGTTGGTTTGAGAATTTTTCAATGCTCTATCATTATATATATATATACTAGCAGTATAGCCTGGCATTGGTCGGGTGTAATGAAAGCTTTAAAACTAATCCATGGTCCTGAAGCTCACTCCTTGGATGTTGGCACAAAAGACTAAAAAGCAATAGTTGTTTCCAGTTAAAGTGAAACCATTTCCTGGTATCGATATCAAATAAGTTTTTTTCATCGTAAACTGAATTTTGAAGGCTAAATAAGTCCTCTGAGTAAATGGTATCATGACTGAGACTAAGAACTACAATTATACCTACTTAGAGCCAAACCCGAAGCAAAAACTAAAATAAAAGGTCTGAAAAAATAAAGACATACAGGCAGATAAACAGACACACACACACACAAACATCTTGCCTTTTATATATATATATATAATCGATTTTCTGCACTATTGTAAGAACTGCAACCTTGAAATTTCTGAATATCGTTTCTTATGTCTTTGTCTCTGAGTGGATCAAATTTGATTAAAATCAGTCAAATCCTTCTATAACTTGATTTTTCTGATTATCGATATTTATCAGGGGTACCGCGACACAAAACCTGGCTAAGAACACTTGCAGATGCTTATAGTACAACTGTGTAAATTTTCAAGAAAATCAGTTCAGCCGTTTCGGAGTCTATAGGTAACGGACACACACACACAAAGTTCCATTTATAAATAAGTTTGGATTTATATATATATATATATGTTTTTGGCAGTACAAAAAAGTATTATGGCATTATATATATATATATATATATATATATATTTAGGTTCTTCCCAGCCCATGGTTTACTTTTGTTATGTGGATGACACATTTTGTGTATTTAACCATGAATCAGAAGTTGACCAATTTTTCTTCCTACTAAAAGTTTTTAATCCTGCCCTTAAATTTATGGTAGATAAGGAGGTCAATGGTTCATTGCCCTTCTTAGATGTTCTGGTTCATAGAACACTTTCTTCTTTTATTACTTCAGTTTATAGAAAATCTACCTTGACAGGTCTCTATAGTTGATGGGATTCTTTTTGTCCTAAACAACAAAAGATTAATTTGATTAGGACTTTGACCCATAGGGCGTTAATGAGTTGTTCAGATAACACCTTGAAAGGGGAAATTAATTGTTTAACTATTATCCTTGTGAACAATGGTAATCTGTTGAACATTGTTCAATCGGTTATTTGAGATAAGACTGCTAGGTTTAATAAAATTAAACCTGCAACAGTTAGTATATGTCCGGTCTATCTTCGTTTACTGTGGTTGGGTAGGTTTAGTGAGTCCTTCGCCAAGCGGATCTCATCTAGATCATGTGAGTGTTGTTATGCAGCTAATGTTCATGTTATTTTTCCAAGTCTGTCCTACCATCTATATTAATTCTGTTATTTATTATTCTAAATGTAGTTGTGGACTTGACTACATAGGTAGAATGACACAGCATTTGGATGTTAGGATTAAACAGCATGTGCCTGCTAAAATATTCAACAAAAATTTTTCATCTGATGACACCATTCGAAATACATACAGGTCTTCTATGGCAGATCACTTGATAAATAATCCAACCTGTGATATGGATTTCAGTGTGAACTCGCTCTGTTTTGGTCAAAGCACACTCGTTATTCCATCTGAAGGTGTTGGAGATGTTGTTCATCGGGTCAAGGTGACCCATTCTTTGTAAACAAAGAGATTGTTTGCTTGGGCTTGCTTTGCTGTGTCTCCAGCATCTTTAGATATAATAACTTTTATTATTTTTCCCTGTCCATTCATTCACGCCATCTGTGACAGACTTTCTTTTGATAATTTGTTTCCTCGTACTGACAAGAGGGAACGAAACCGGTTGACTGGTGATTTTGTTTTAAAATTTATCATGGCCTATAGTAAAAAGTTTTTGCTTTTAACACTATAATATATAATTTGTTTGTTTGAACATTATTTTTAATCAATACTGGTATTTGAGTAGATATTCTTTTTTTTAATTAAACAATATATTTTTATATATATATTTCTACTGGCCTGATTATTTACGATGAATTTTGTTATTAAAATATGCATCATTTGGCAGGATTCAAACCTGACACACATTTTTGTAACAAAATTTCTCAATCAGGCTGTTCGAAATATATGTATAAATATACTGTTTAATTAAAAACAGAATATCTATTCAAATACAAGTAACAATTAAAAATAATGTTCAAACAAATAAATTATCAAATATGTTGGTTGTTGATTCTATTTTGTTAATCTGCAGAACTTTTCGTTATTATTAATTTGAACACTCTCAGCTACTGGTGTGTGTTTACATTGTGTATATAACATGCTAAAATCAGCCTTCCTCCACTGAGTGGTCATGGCTTAGAAGTTAGAATCGCCAACTGATGTAAATTAAGTCAGGTTTCAATCCTGGCTAGAAGCAATTGAATGTCTAACTGTACTGATGAGTTGCAGTACAGCAAAACAGGACTGTCTGTGGATGACTATAGCTCTTTTATCACTCTGAAGATGAGATTCTGATCTCGAAATATTCATGAATAATAAATAGGTAATGCACAACACCTTCTTTACCTTCCTTTATTTCACTAAACGCATTGTGACAGCCTTCAAATACCTACACATTCACCATATATAAATGACTGATTGCTCATTTCTGAGTACAGTCATCTACTTTGTTGTCTAGCTAATCCTAGTTACAATCATTAACTCAGGTATATTTGTGTATCTTTGACATCCATAGACTCAACCTGTAGTTTATGCTGCAGTTATGCTCAATAGACTTTAGCTAGTTTTTAGGAGAGACCCTATAATCTGACATGATCAGAAGTTGAACAAGGCCAGTATATTTAAATCCCCTGTGATGATGGCTTCTTAGTGTCAGCACAACCATAGATGGCTTCCAAACAGTTTCAGCTATTGAATTTCACTCACGAGTTTTTCAGCTGCTTCCCAAGGATTATCTCTATTGGATAACCTTATCACTTGTTTCACAAATTGACCTTGGTGAGATTCAAAAACATGTCCTATGAGTGGACCACTAACAATATAACCACTCAGCCACACATAGTTACACTCACAATGTTGCATATATAGTATATAGCCAATTTTTAAATACCTAAAAATGAACACTATAATATTGTGATAACTAAAGAAAATAATATATCTTTATTTATATTATTTGCATTTACATATCTTTCTTGTTATTCTGAAATAATTCCCTTTGATTTGACTACACACACACACACATATATATATATATATATATATATATATATATATATATATATATATATGAAAAAATTTTGTTCTTTTATATATCCCACACAGGTAAATATATGTAAGAAATGAAGTTGTAAAAGCAACAGAAGTCTTTAAGAATATTTATTTAGAGTAGCTTTACTGATTTCACAATTCTATGATTTTAAAAAGTTAAATTGCTATGGTGAGACATATGGCTATGGCATGATCAATTTTGCATCTTCATATCAGATGTGAAACAAATTATGGCATTGGCACACCTCTCTCCATCTCTATTCAACTTTTGAAAATCATAGAATTATGAAACCAGTAAAGTTACTCTAAATAAAATTTCTTAAAGACTCCAGTAAGACAGACACGTTATTTCATGGTGAAATAATCTATCTGTCGTAATTTTTCTTATATTTGCTCTATATGTATTTATATGCATATATGCTTAGAGCTCTCTTAGAGTTATTCTACCACTGTATGTACAGGATACTCATTTGGATTCTTCTATACCCACACTGCAATGGAATATATATATATATATATATATATATTCCATTTTTAAATGAGTTATTCCGTTACCCAGGTTTCTACCATGAGTCGTGTCTTCAGGCTATTTTTTTTTTTATTAAAAATCGCCTGAAGACACCACTCATGATAGAAACCTGGCTAGCAGAATAACACGTTTAAAAATGGAAAATATTCAAAAGTTCTACAATATAATTGTATGGAACACTTTTTAATACATATGTGTACTGGTCTAACACTATGATGACCAAAAACTAAGTATTATATATATATATATATATATTTATTGATTGATTGATTGATACTTACTTTTTAATCCATCAACTACTCTTGTAACATCTTGAACTTGCCAAAAGAGTATTAAGTGACCCTTTTCCATTTGAGATTACAACAAAAGAAGTTTATCAGCTTACAAACCTTGTTAGATTCTTTTTTTTTTTTGAATATTTAAAGTAATGCATCATTTAAACAATGTCTTTCTTCTTTCTTTTTAATTTTTGCCACATTTTTATTTGTAAAAGTGTTTAAGTTTCATGCAATTATTTTCACCGCTATTAACAAATAGACCGTGTATACATTGGGGAGGGGCACCCTATACAAATAAATATATGTGGGTGTATGTAAGCTTTCTCTTTATGAATATGTGTATATATGTTAAGACATGTGCATGAACATAAATGTAGTTATTTTTCTTTCTTGAATTCACTCGATATTAACATAGCCTTTGTTAATAAGCTGAAAGACTGGCTTTCCCAAGGAATTATATATGCCAACAGTTTCCAAGGCAACAGTAAAGATTGGCTTTAGAGTCAAGATCGATTCAGAGTGACTACAGCATTTCTTGGACAGAAACGGCAATATGAGTAGACTTGCAATCAGCAGCCAGACTTGCCCTGACAATATTTCCTAACCTAAGGACACAGAACAAATTGCAAACCTGTCTCTATATGGTGCTTCTCTTTTCCAATCTTTTCACTTTTCTTTTTTTTCAATTGGAATAGATAGACTAAACTATCGCCCGGTTCACACTCCACCCACGTCTATTGAACAGAGAAAGAGGCTCATCCCTTGTTCTCTGTTTAGGATGTGGTTTCCGGCTTTCTCTTTTTCAATCTTTTTACTCTTACGTAGCCCCCTGCACATCAGTGGTGTTACCGCCTTGCTTGGGGTGATATGATTTAAAAAAACAAAAACAAAATAACACTCTTTTCTTTTCTTTTAAATTGGAGTAGATAGACTAAACTATCACCCGGTTCACACTCCACCCATGTCTATTGAACAGGTGTAGAGACTCATCCCTTGTTCCCTGTTTAGGATGTGGTTTCCGGCTTTCTCTTTTCCAATCTTTTCACTTTTCTTTTTTTTTTCAATTGGAGTAGATAGACTAAACTATCGCCTGGTTCACACTCCACCCATGTCTATTGAACAGGTGAAGAGGCTCATCCCTTGTTCCCTGTTTAGGATGTGGTTTCCGGCTTTCTGTTTTCCAATCTTTTTACTCTTACGTAGCCCCCTGCACATCAGTGGCGTTACCGCCTTGCTCGGAGTGATATGATTAAAAAAAAAAAAAAGAAAAGTCTGTCACTGTAAAATTTCACCTTGATTCTAACATTAAAAAAATGTTCTCAAACTTTATAGGCCATCATTAAAAAGAAAAAAATGAAT
Organism: Ascarosepion bandense; assembly: GCA_037127315.1. NCBI lineage: Eukaryota > Metazoa > Mollusca > Cephalopoda > Sepiida > Sepiidae > Ascarosepion > Ascarosepion bandense. The sequence goes on from JBBBDQ010000382.1 coordinate 1,799,122, forward strand.
ATATAAACAAAGTTTTGATAAATGATGAACTATATGAATGGTTCAAACAGAATATGAATGAAAAGTAAAAAGAATGAATGAAGTGCTTCTCATCATTAAAATAAGAACAAAGCTTTAGTTTCATAAAGCTATTGTTTTTATAGTGATAACAAAGCTTCAAATTGATGATTTTTTTATTGCTTATATCAATGAATTATTTATTTAAAAGGATAAATATAGAATAATATAAAGGTAACAAAAAAGATTTATGATTAATTATGAAATACTGATGTTTTTAAAAAAAAGTATTAAATTAATATAACTGGCTATTGTTTTGCTTAATATAGCATAGAATGTCAAACAATTCCTTAAACATTTAACCTGTTTCTAAGCAAATAGTGTCAGAATATAATTAAGATTTTTCTGCTATTAATGAAAATAAAAAAAACTCATCTTGTGAGTTTTTCAGACTATTGAATTCATTCATTTTACTGCTTTTGCACTTACCACAACATTTTGGTTGATCCATTCGATGGTCTTCTTCAAGTATATAATCCATAAATAAAGAAAACAATGTTGGTAGCTATTCTCCCTCTCAGACAGATGCGATCTAGCAGAAAGATTATCCTTCTTTGAACCTTATGAACTGGTGCTACAAAATCATAAAGCACTGTACCAAATAACAATAACCACATCATTTGAGGATTTTCATCAGTAACAATAACTGAATAGCACATGTAACTTGAAGAGAAAATAATGACATAATCAAGATGTTGACATTCCACACTACTTCAAATAAAAGGCTAAGAAGGAAACCCCCATCAATATTTGAAAGGGCAATAACATTTAGTAGACTTGAGAAACTTATTTTCCTGAAAAAAATTTTAAGATAAAGATTTTACAAATTCCAATCAACCACAATACTAAGTGCTTGGTCAAATATCCCAAATGTTTCCTTATAAGAAAACTGCTAATATTACCATTGTCATTTATTTTAACTGTGCAGTTCTCTTTCTGCTGAATCAACCAAAACATCAAATTCAACAGAAATAATATATCTGAATAATTCATAGAATGCTAATAAATAAGTGGCATTGCTGATATTAGTCATGACAATGTGCAAATGATAAAATGAAGACCAGGTGCAAATCTCAAAAAGGGAGAGATTATGTAATTGACATTATTTAGTGCTCAGCAGGTAGCATAGTAAAAACATTAATATCATTTTTCCTTCAATGTTTGAATATCAACTGAGAACCTAAAATAACAAACTTAAAATTTAAAAAACTATCAAACATTTAAAAAAAAAAACTACAGTGAATCATGGCAAATGCATTTCTCCAGTAATTTTACAAATATCCTTTAAAAAATAATAATGTTGATAACTGAATTAGAAATGTATGTAATCACAAAATGAAATGTTGTCCTCATTTTAGATTAAAGTAATTGCATATTTACTGATGGATTCTTAAATCTTTCACTCACTGAATCATACAATAGTGTCTGTTAGCGGTTTTTTTTAAGCATTCTAAGAACAAAATTGTTGAGAGATAAGATGTCTACATTGGGAACCATTAGGAGAGTTTCAAATACAAAAAACAGTTCCTAAACTCATTCTGTAGTTTTATTCCTGTGAAACCTCACTGAAATTTCCACTGAGTCAAGCTCACACAGGAAACTAATTTCAAAATAAAACTAAAATTAGAATAGAGAAATAGTTGTTTTTGAAAGGTCTTATGAGAAAGGAGATGAAATTTACCAATTTGTAACTTATAGAAACATCACAGGTAAATGTACTGTAGTTGAAGCTTTTTCAAGATTATTATTATTAGTTTACTAGCAGTATAGCCCGGTGTTGCTTGGGTGCAATGAAAGCTTTAAATCTAATCCATGGTCCTGGAGCTCAGACTCAGCCTAAAGAATATTTGTGTGAAGTTTGGTGAGAATCGGATAAAAATTGTGGATTTGTATAAAGGACATACAGACAGATAAACAGACACACACACAAACATCTTGCCTATATATATATATATATATATATATATATATATTGTCAATTTTTTGCACTATTGTAAGAACTGCAACCTTGAAACTTCTGAATATCGTTTCTTATATCTTTGTCTATGAGTGTATCAAATTTGATTAAAATTGGACCACTCCTTCTATAACACAATTTTTTTGATTATCAATATTTATCAGTGGTACCTCAAACCAAAACTTAACTAAGAACACTTACAGACGCTTATAGTACAACTGTGTAAATTTTCAAGAAAATCGGTTCAGCCGTTTCGGAGTCTATAGGTAATGGATACACACACAAAGTTCCATTTATAAATAAGTTTAGATTTCAATTTCTGTTGTATATTCCTTTTTACCCAAGTCTCAACCAGAGACCTCAGGTAAAAAATGGCAACACTTTCCCAGGCATATTTAATTGAAAAAAAAAAATTCTAAATAAAAGTGGACACTGGGGTCAATACCAAGTGACAATACTCTTCTTTATTGCTTCAACACAATCTTCAGACCTTGTGTTTAAAGACTGTGCAGAAGCAAAAAACAGACTGTCACTGCTTGACCTCAGTGTTCACATATATATAATACAAACACATACACATTTTACATAGATAAAGCCCTCCACAGGTACAAATTGTACTTGTCTAGATAACATGTTTTTGAATTTGTTTAAGGCTTCTAGGGATACTTTCAATGACGTTACTGGGACCACTCTCTAACAAACCCAGGGCTCCAAATATGGCTGGAATCCTAAACATCTTTATGTGCCACATTTTTAAATTTCCATTTCAAGATATTTCTATTCTGATACCTTTTGAAGATGTTCAAGGCAACATTAGAGTCAACAAGAAGTGCCATGTCAATAAGAAAGCACATTCTGTCTTTGATCACTATGTCAGTGTGGTTAGCTGTGAGTCATTTTTATCCATATCTTCTTTTTCTTTCTATGACTTGTAGTACAAGTAAATATTCAGTCAATTAAGTGCCATACGTGATACACACTTGGGCAATCATGTCTTGAAAGAGACATGACTGACTGGGCAGAAGATTATCCCGCAGTAGGTTGCCATTGCTTTCTGCGATAGACTGGTTGCCAACCAAGGCTATAGAACCCAATCTGTCCTGTTATTTGACCCACAGCTGGAGGGAAGAGACAGATTAATACCTTTGACAAGGATATTTGCGCATATATGATTGCAACAAATTCAACTGGAATTCAAACTCAGCTCTCCGATTTCTCGTTCCGAGTTGATATCCACTGGACCACCAAGTAAATATTAGAAGAGTAATAAAAAAATGACATAAAAAGAAACAAAATATAAGTTTTTTTTTTTAAATTGTATTATAAATACAGATATTAACATAGAATCAAAATAATATGCATAAAAAGAAATGTCAAAGACATTCATTTGAAATTCTGTCTCAAAGCTAAAATACAAGGGAGTATCCAAAAAAGCTCAGATTAAAAAAAAAAGGAAAAAAATGCCTACATAAAGGAAAAAAGAGAGTAAAATGTGTACAGTTACCTAAAATCCGAGTTCCCTTTGCCATTCTAATATTATTTTCACCAAGAGCAATAATATTCAGAGCAAGGTGAAGGTTGCTGCCTACACACTGGTTGAGGTAATGACTTGTAAATTATCAAATGAGTTAACAGAAATGGTTCCAATTGTTTCTGGCACCAAACCCATGCAATTTCCAAGCTCTTATTGCATCTGTGAAGTTAGAAACTAATAAGCCCAGTGATTATTCATATGGGCAAGAAAAACAAATGAAACGAGAGTTCTTTTCATTTTTATAAACTATATATGGATCTAGTAATTAATACAAAACAAGTAATTAGAAAGTAAAATTTATATAAGTTAGGAGGTGCTGAAAAGTTTTTAGCCCCTTATTAATATTGAACAAACATCAGAATATTCCCTTCTTGGCAACAACTCTTTGTATATAGAACACATTACATGTCCACACATATGAAATGTGTGGGGGCATTTATATATTTTTTTTAATAAAAAATTTTACGATCCCACAAGCTGATTAAGACGACTCTGTTAATTTCACACTTTTTGACTATTTAAATGATTTTCCCCATTTTATGGCATTTTGAGAAAAATTACTAAAAAGAATTTCAGCTCCTATTACTAAAACCTCCACTCTGTATAAGGCAATTGAGGCATATAATTAAAATCATTTTATACTAAATAGTCATTCAAAAGAACAGATTGAAAGCTCAAGAGAGTTTTAATAATGATAAAGTTCAGCTATATGTAAATAACATAGAATTTCTTAAGCACACATTTTATAACCATGATGTATATATATATGCATATATATGTATGACTAAACTTGAAGAATAAACTTCAAGTTTAGTCATACATTCAATATTTAAAATATAAATGTCAGCTTACCATCAAGTTTCTAATCAGCCTAATACCAAAGGATTTCTCAGTTATAAATGGACAATATGTAAATGTGTATTACATGAATCAATGCACTATTTTTTGTAAAGTGAATAATTAAGGCTTGGATACAATAACCCAATAATTAGTTTGGGATGATTTGTTTAGTGTATACTAGCCCCACCCATGAACCCATTGGGTTCCTTCTAAAAGCAGTTCATGATACAAAATAATAATAATATTACCAATTTTATTATTAATTACACATAATTTGTATTTGCAATACAAGTTATTGTAATAATTATTAGTACTCACATTATACAATAATACTTCAATCAAACACAGTAAGAAATGGATAAGAAAGAAGTTTACTTTTTTTAGAATGATATCACAATAAAGGCCTTTCCATTCAAGTAATAGTTGTTCTGGAGTGACACTCTATATACCAATTTTAGTATTTACCATATTATAATTTTCAAAGGTGGAAATCAATAAACCAAAAAAAAAGCTATCATCTGCTTGGGGAGATTCATATTTATTGAAATAAAATATGAATGCCTCCTTTTTTCTGCACTTAGTTTCATTTTCATCAAGTTCAGAAGATATACAAGGATAGAAAGGAGTGTAAGACAAGGGTGTGTCTTCTCACCAGATCTTTTCAACCTATACAGCAAGACAATTCTGAGAGCGCTAGAAGTTCTGCTAGGATTTGTCATTTGAGCCCAAAATCTGAACAACATAAGATATGCAGATGATAGAGCTGATAGCAGACATGGAAAGAAAACTACAAGACCACCTACAGGAAGTAGTTACAGAAAGTGGAAAGAAAAGGCTACATATAAACTACAAGAAAATTGAATGCATGGTAATCAGTAAAAAGAGTAGCCCAAAATGCCAAATGAAAGTAGGGGAGACTAAAATCAAGCAGTTACATAAATTTAATATCCTAACAGAGGATTGAAAGTGTGACACTGAGATCCGAAGTCGTATTGGAATGGACAAGGATGCATTTCAGAAGCTGAATAGAGTATTAAGAGACAGGAAGATTTCGCTGAAAACAAACAAGAGAGTGCTGGACTGTTATGTGATGTCAGTCCTTCAGTATGGCAGTGAATGCTGGACAATCTCATCAAAAATGAAAAAAAGACTGGAAGCAACCAAAATGTGGTTCTGCAGAAGGATGCTGAGAATACCATGAAAAGATCAAGTGAGCAACGACAAGGTTTTGGAGAGGATGGGCATGAAAAGGAATCTGATATTTAACATCAGGAAAAGATAGCTGAAGTTTCTGGGACATGTAGTGAGAAAAGATGGCTTGGAGAATCTGATGCTCACAGGATGTATAGAGGGAAAGAGAGACAAGGGAAAGCAATGAGGGACATACTTGATGGATTTGAGCAGATGAATGGCGAAGCAGAGTTTGAGTTGTATAACAGGAGAAGGGTTAAGAGCTACAAAGGATAGGGAGATGTAGAGTGGCCATGATTGCTTATGTCCTGAATGGGCATGACATATAGAAGAAGAAGAATGTGAACAATGAAGAGGTTTTTGGAGAGAATGGAAATGAAAAAAACTCATATTTAACATCAGGAAGAGACAACTAAAATTTCTGGGACACAAAATGTAGAAGGGCTTGGAGAATCTGATACTCACAGGATGGATAAAAAGAAAGAGAGGCAGGTGTAAACAGTGTGTGACATACTTGATGGGCTTAAACAAAAGGATGGCAGTGTAGAGTTTGGGAGAAATAACATAACATATATTAAGAGCAACAAGCATCAGGAAGATGTGGAGGGCCTACGTTCTGAAGGGATACAACACATAAAAGAAGACTCGCAGGGGTTCAAGATATACTATATGTTCCTAAATTGTTTGGAGTATTATGTATCATTTAAGTTGTATTTTGGGAACATACATACAAGATTAGAATTTTCGCATTGTATAAACTTTTTGTGTTATATATGCATAATGTATAATGTTCTGACTACATTTAGATCTCCACTACCTAAAACATCAGGAGATAGTAATTTGGATACTTTAAGATAGACCTGCATGAAATATAGCTTATGGGCTTTAGGCCACATGAGAGAATAACTAGTGTGGCCAGTGAAGGGTTTTCAAAATAGTTAATTTTTTGTGTTCATCAGGATAAATTTGACAACTGATCGCATACAAAAAATTAAGTTTTAAAACTTTATTCAACCAATATTTTCTGTCTTTGTATCTAATTGATCATTTTAACTCTGTTTGAAAGAAAGAAATAATTTTCTCATCATCCCTCTCTCTCTGTATATCTGTATCTTGCTCATATGTAGTAATTTACTCTTGCAATCAATGTGGCCCACCACATTTTTTTATTTTGCAAGCCTGCTTTAGAGGATAAACTTTTTATTTAGAAATTATTTGCTTATCCAGTACATCTGATTCCTAACTTAATCATAAACTAACCTTTTTATACTGTTTCTTTTGAAAATTGATTTCAGAACAAATTTTTACAAGAGTTCTACTTAAATCAGTTATAGATTTTAAATAATAGTAACTCACAGTAAATTATTCTCTCTATATTAGTTAATTGTTTGTGGTCAACATAAATGCTTGTTTATCCTTAACTTCAGTCAGTCAAGTGCCATATGTGATACAGGCTTTGGGCGATTATGTCTCGAAAGAGACATGACTGACTGGGCAGAAGATTATCGCGCAGTAGGTTGCCATTGCTTTCTGGGGTAGACCAGTTGCCAGCCAAGGTTATAGAACCCAATCCTTCCTATTATTTAACCCATAACTGGAGGGAAGGGATGGATTAATTAATACCTTTCCAAAGGGTATTTGGGCATAAGTGAATGCAAGGAATTCAAATGGAATTTGAACTCGGCACCCTGATTTGTCGTTCCAAGTCAATATCCACTGCACCACAACTCACTTACATTGTCTTAAATCAGTGGGTAGAAACTATAGCTCCATCGGAGAAGACTAGTCCAAGTTAAAATTATAAGTTATCAGTTTAAAAATGAATCATTTTTTTGTCAGAACTCATCATAAATGGAAATGAGCTGCACAAATTAAAATTAGTAGTCTGTATTAAATAGGTACTACAAGTTAGTAATGGATGAAGTTGCTGTTGGTCATCAATTTATACTAAAAAAGAGTTGTGGTTTATTGCTAAAAAGGATGAATACTTTAAAACTAAATGAATTCAATACATTTTTTAATAATTTCACCCCAAGTAAGGCAATGAAGCCAATAAGATACAAGGGGTTACTGAGCGTGAAAGTGTAAGTAAAAGAAAACCATTATTAAGAAGTAAGAATAATAAAAGGAATCAAGAAGACAGTAGATAATGATTGACATTGCATTTAAATATTTGATGATTAAAATCTTTACATAAAGAATAACATAATTCAAGAAGATAGTAAATTTTCTTATCTGCACAGATGTTTTAATAAAATAAATGATTCATTTTATGCAAAAATTATTCATCCTTGCATTTTTTTTTCCTTTTCCATCATGCATATTTTATTACAAAAACAATTAAATGACTAAACATAAACTATATGAAAACTGAATGCATGGTCATCAGTAAAAAAGGAACTCAAAATGCCAAGTACAGGCCAAAGATAGTAAAATCAAGCAGGTACAGAAATTTAAGTACCTGGGAGGTGTTCTAACAGAGGTTGGAAAATGTAACATTGAAATCCGAAGACACATGGCTGAAGCCAATGGCGATTTTATTGAACAAATTTATTCTTTAGCATTTCAAGATATCTTTGAATAATTTTGGTAAATATATCTGTTAAAATGAGATGTCAGTGTTATTTTCATTTCTGCAGAATTTATACAACAATTATTCATTGTACTGTGTGTATGGTGTGCATATATATGTATGGGTGTGTGTAATGATAATATACATGCTAATAAGACTGCCTCCTTCTACTGAAGCCCATAGCTCAGAGGTAGAATCGCCGACTGACGCCAATTCAGTCAGGTTTCAATCCTGGGTTAAAAGCAATCGGATGTCTAACCGTACTGATGAGCTGTGATACAGTGAAACAGATCTGTCTGCAGATGACTATTTATGCCTCACACCCTGATTGAGCACTCTGGAATAATGTTAGACTTTGATAAACAGTAGGTACTCTGGCATGTATGCATTGCTCATTCTGTAATGAATTAGAGCACTCTGGCTATTGGGCGTGTATAATGATATATATGTCTGCAGATGACTATATATATATATTCATAGAATAATTAAAGAACAGGTAGGAAAAAGTATCTTTATTCTAATATGTTTCACTTTAATAAGCTTTTTCAGAGATTTGTTAAGACAAATGATTTTAAATTTTTTTAAAATCCAAAGAGACATTTTGATGATTGAGGTTTGATTTCACTGGTCAAATACATGTCACGTAATAAAACAATAGATGATAATTTTATGTGTGTGTGTGGTCACTGAGGTCAAAAACAACTCACGACAGTCTGTTTCATGTTTGAACACAACCTTCAGTTCAGTTGACCTAAACAAACAGTCACTGCATGATGTTGACCTTAATGTTTACTTTTATATTTACATACACTCTGTCCATGATATTGAACACTTTTATCCATAAGTATGCCACATCTCAAAGCTGCACTTAATATATGTTTAAAATTTCTGACATGTCTGGCTTTCCATGGCAAAACATTTGCTACACTACTGTCTATTGAGTTGTACACACACACGCACCGTTATTTGGGGTGTTATAACCGCCCACCCTACTTAATTCATCTCATTGGCTGACCTTATTTTTATTTATTCCTTCATTTTTATTTTATATACATACATATATTTTTTAATCTTTTTATCTATATATCACAAAATAAATCAACCACATTTTACTGCCTGATGGTGATGTTTTAACACCGAAACTTTATAGTTATTGAGTTGCAGTATGCTATTATAATAATAATTACCATATATTTATGCTCTACTTTTGTACTGAGCATTTTTTAAAGTAAATATCTAACAGCGGAATGTACTTCCATCAGTGACCATTACTTATTATTATTATTTTTATTATTATATATAAGAAAATTTAACACATAATTAAACAATTATAAATCCAGAATTTATTTCAGCAATGTAAAGATAAATCCTTACAATTGCTTTGTTCAGACCCTTGCTGAATAAATAAATGTAAATTTCACAGAATATTTTGAAAAAAAAAAATGAATTATGGGTTTCTGTTCACTTTCTCTTTATTCATTTTTCCTCCTTTTCTTTCTCCTCTTCTTCTTTCTTTTTCCCATCCTCCTTTTTTCACTTATTTAAATCAGTGTGTGTCATTTTCTAACTCTTTATTGCGTATGTATATATTCCTTCTTTAATAATGTTTGTGGGATTAATTCTGTCTGTGTATGAATCCCCTTCCTCTTTTTGCATGTGTCTAATTTTTTGTTTTATGTATGTGCAATCTAATTCCTTACTCTGTATTGTGCTATATGTGTCATTTGATGTATCTATTCTCAACTTATTTCTGGTTCAAAAATCCTTCTGCTATAAACTTTTTTTTTCAAAATATTCTGTGTGAAATTAACATTTATTTATTTATCCATCAACAATCTGGACAAGGCAATTGTAAATTTTTTCTTTACATTACTGTAATAAATTCTGGATTTATAAATGTTTAGTTATGGGTTGAGTTTTCTTCTTGATATATTTGCTCTGGATAATATTCACTGAGCTCTCTATTTCTATCTAATTGATAATTTATATGAATTAGATAAAATCTTTTGGATTATCCTCTCTCTTCATGGGTTGCCATTCTTTCCTATATATATATATATATATATATATATATAAACTTATTTATGAATGGAACTTTGTGTGTGTGTGTGTGTGTGTGTTCGTTACCTATAGACTCCAAAATGGCTGAACCGAGTTCCTTGAAAATTTACACAGTTGTATTATAAGTATCTGCAAGTGTTCTTAGCTAGGTTTTGTGTTGAAGGTACCCCCAATAAATATCGAAAATCAATAATTGAAAAAATCGGGTTTTAGAAGGAGTGGTCCAATTTTAATAAAATTTGATACACTCATAGACAAAGACATAAGAAACGATATTCAGAAGTTTCAAGGTTGCAGTTCTTACAATAGTGCAGAAAATTGATCATATATATATAAAAGGCAAGATGTTTATGTGTGTGTCTGTTTATCTGTTTGTATGTCCTTTATACAACTCCACAATTTTTATCCAATTCTCACCAAACTTCACACAAATATTCTTTAAGCTGAGTCTGAGCTCCAAGACCGTGGATTAGTTTTAAAGCTTTCATTGCACCCGAGCAACACCGGGCTATACTGCTAGTCTTTTATAGATTGCACTGATGATGATGATCACAAGGTCAGTTTATAACAGTAAACAAAAGAGGGGAAATAAACCAGTGAAGTGACTATTTGTGCGTGGGTTACAATGTACAAAATTCATTGGCTTATTGTATGTTTAATCTGTTGTAAATAATATTTCCTTTGTATAAGAAAATTCAATTTTGTACAGTCTAGTTATTTATTATTTGCTTTCTATAACATAAGAAACCTAAAGAATGTTAACAGAAATAAAATGTCATGACTTTCTTTAATGAAGAGAATTGCAAGTATAACCTGCCTCAGGTCTTGTGAATTTGAGTAACATACTCAGCACAAACTTTGCCTGCTGATTTCTCTTACCATGGGACAATAATCTGATGGCTTAAAGAATTGGTTCATGAATTTGGTGATATAATAATCCCTGGGCTGGGCAGGGCGTGTACTTGGACTCAATGGAAATGCAGCAAAGAATATCTGAGCAATGTTCTTTTTTTTTTTTTTTTTTTTTTTAAATTGATATCACCTCAAGCAAGGCAGTAAAAGCCACTAAGACACAAGGTTTTACAGAGTATGGAAAAATTAGGAGCAGAAGTATTAATTAGGAGTGGGAAGAGGAAAGAGTAATTAGGAGAACAGTAGTTAGTGATTGACATGGCATTAAATTTTTGAAGATTGAAGTTGGCTTGAGCTTGAGTTTCGTTTAACGGCATATCAACACCTCTGTGGGTTATTTAATGCCAAAGGAGGGGGGTATTTTTTATAATGTTCAGTTTATAGTGAGAAGGTTGATTTAATCAGATTTTAATGAAAATTTTTTTAATTTTATTCTTCTTTATTTTAGAAAACTGAAAATGTCTTCTAGTTTTGTATTCAAAAATATTTTGCTGAGAATAATTTTTTTTCATTCAAAAATGTGTAATGGCAATAATTTTTTTCTTCAAAAATATATTGTTGGTTATATTTTTCCTCAAAGATGTATACATTTCTATAAAAGTATATTTTTATACTTTCATAGTGTTTTGTGGTTAACTGTTTGCCCATATCTGGGACCCTAATAGGTACTACCACGCCGAGTCAGGGTGGGCCTGAGAACAACAACAATTAAGAGGTGGTTCAATGCTCTTCACAACCTCCCAATCAGAGGCCTTGCTGCCGGATGCAGTTTACCATCATTCCCAGGACCTAAAGTTGGCTTGAAAGCATGGAGCTGGAAGAAAGTTTCACAAGTGAAAAATACAAGAAAAGAAATTGTTAGCATAGAATTTATGGTTACATCCATCCATCTTAACTGATGAGATCTTGATGCCAATCTTGTATTGTGTTTAAATTAAAAAAAGGCGAAAGAAAAACTCATCCAAATAATTACCAAGAAAGCATTTATAAGAAAGATACAGAAAGGCAACTTTATGGTGGTGGGAAAGTGACTGAAGTTGCCAATCTGCCAGATCAGGACCAATAATATTGCTGATTCTTCTTTGGATTTTATCAAGGAGATCAAGATAAATAGTAGCGGCATTGGACCATATGCGGTAGCAACATTTTAGACATGGATGAATGACAAACTTCTAGATATATAAGATGGATTCTTGAGAGAATTGTCTTGCACAACACAGTGAACCAAATTTCTTAGCAGCTGACCTATGAATGGACTCAATATAATTTTTCCACTTTATGTCAGCTGAGAATGTTAACCCGAGAAGTTGTAACAAGTTATTTTCCTGGAGGTTAGTATCAGCCATGTTGATGAAAGGCAGAGCGGGGTCTCTCAGAAGATTAATGAAAAGAAGTTTAATTTTGGAAGCATTTAAATTAATAAGCCATCTTTTGCCCCAGTTGATGACAAACTTGAAGTCATTTTGGAAATTGGCTGCCATTTTGACCATGTTGGACTGAATGGTTGTGTCATCAGTGTAGATACCAATTTGAGAGCTGATGTCATCAGGACGGTTGTTAATGAAAATTAAGAACAGAGTAGGACTAAAGGTGGAATCTTGGGAGGCACCTGCATTAATATAAAAGGATCCAGATGATTTTGACAGTATTAAATAAGATATCCCAAGAACAATCTAACCCCAGAGATTAAATAAAGGTTTCAGTTAAAAATTCCCTGATTGTTCAGTCAGTTAAGTGCCATACGTGATACACGCTTTGGGTAATCATGTCTTGAAAAAGACATGACTGACTGAGCAGAAAGTTATCCCACAGTAGGTTGCCATTGCTTTCTGCATTAGACTGGTTGCCAGCCAAGGCTATAGAACCCAAACTGTTCTATTATTTAACCCATAACTGGAGGGAAGAGGCAGATGAATACCTTTCCCAAGCGTATTTGTGCGTAAGTGAATGCAAGGAATTCAACTGGAATTCGAACTCGACTCCCCAATTTCTTGTTCCGAGCCGATATCCACTGCACCACAATGCACATCCTCCCTGATTGTTACCTGGATTGATAAAGCAGCTGATGAAGGCTGGAGGGCATAATAGCCAAAATGTTGTAATAATACCAAAAAAGATGAAGATAATAGTTTGCATATAAAAATTGTAAATAAAATCTTATCATCAGAAATTCAGATAGATAACTGTTACACGCCTTGCACATCCAAAAGTTTTGCTGCATAAAATAAATTCGCTTCTTGTCACAACACCAAACAACCACCATTTTAACATACTATAAAGATTAATAAGAATTCAGAATAAAGATATTTTTGAAAATTTCTTTTTCTCTTCATAATTCACTTGGAACATTCTTATAAGTTTAAAACTGGTCTGAAAAAATATTGTTTATTTTTGTTAATTCATTTATACAAGTTCACCCCAAATGTTTCTGCTTACTAATATCCAGAGACTATGTCAAAGGGAATGATTACCTACTATTTTTATTGAACAATCCAAGTCAAATTTAATTCAGTTTTACATCTATTTAAATAAAAGAAATCACACAAGATCAGGTTGTCTTTGATGTAATATCTTAGAGCTTTAATAGTCATTATAATTTTATCTTGTTCTAATTCATACTTACTAGAAAGATTTATTAAAATTTCATCGTTTTCCTATTTGAATTTTATAATGAATCTTAATTTAAAGTTAATGATTGGCTAAGTTCATGAATAGTTCTACGACAAAAAATATCTGTAAAAATTCCTTGATCATCTCGTTAAATATTTGAGCTTAACAACTTTCACAAAATATTACGATAATTATAAATATGAATGCTGGTTGTTATTTTAAGAAGTTTATGAAAACATTTGAAATTGACAACTTTTTTCATTTCTCTGAAACAACCATTAAATACTTCTTTCTTTCTTTCATTCATCCATTTTCTTCCTGAAACCAAGTAGTGTTTCTGATATGTCTTTTGTTTTACCATGCAATCAATAAGAAATATTTCTCTATTTGTGAGGTATTAGCAGGAGATGTTAAACACTTCTATCTCCCTTTCTTTTTTCTTTCATTTCCTCACTGAAACCAAGTAGTGTCTATTTCCCTCTTTCCATGCAATCAAAATGGAATAATCCATTATTTAGGAGGTATTGAAAAGGCATAATGGTCATGTGAAACAATGAAAGGAGGGGCAAGCACAGTTATCACATGATACTGAAATTATATCAACTCTAAAAATGTTAGAAATTGATCGACTCTTGAAAGTTTTACCAGACTTGTCAATATTTGGGATATCGTAGAGTATGTGTTTGAAGCAATATTTTCCCCCATAACCATTTTGCTAGCATGCCAAAGAAAATTATGGAAAATAGTCCAAACAGAAAAAAAATTATTTGGAGTGATATTTATTTATCCAGTAAAAGATGTGACAAAACAGAGTTTATATCAAATTGAGACAGACATATCAGACACGTTGTTATAAAGGCTCAAGTTTAAAAATCTATTCTTACAATTTCCTTGTTATCATTTATTTGTTATGACATAGTTAAACGCTCATCTTAGCGAACAGAGATTTATGACAAGCAGAAAACTAAATTTCTCAATAGAACAAAAGTGAAACAAAACAAAATCATTTAATAAGGTAGTCAGTCAGTCAAGTGCCATACATGATACACGCTTGGGGCAAACATGTTCCGAAAGAGACATGACTGACTGGGCAGAACGTTATCCTGCAGTAGGTTGCCATTGCTTTCTGCGGTAGATTGGTTGCCGACCAAGGCTATAGAACCCAATCTGTCCTGTTATTTAACCCATAACTGGAGGGAAGAAATGGATTAATACCTTTCCCAAGGGTATTTGCGCGTAAGTGAACGCAATGAATTCAACTGGAATTCGAACTCGGCTACCTGATTTCTTGTTCAGAGTCTATATCCACTGCACCACAATGCACATCCAATAAAACAGTATTAAATGTATAACATTTCTATTTTATCTGTAAGTCTTGCCTTAATTACTGATCATTGACAATCCCCATCATCCTGATCTGAGTTTTGGGATTTGAAAAAATAAACTTTAAAGCAATAAATTTAGATGCAATGTTAATTGTTATCTCCTGTCTTCTTAATTCCTCTTCTTTTATTGTCCTCACTCCTTACTGTTTCTCTTTTTATCATATTCTTTCAAACTCAGTAATCCCCTATGTCTTAGTGGCTTTGTTGCCTTGCTTGGTTTGAAATTATTAAAAAAAATATTACAATGTTCAGAGATTTATTAACTTCTTCACTACTCCTAAAAATATTTGTTCCTGTTGAAGATGATTAAAGCAAATCATGAGAAAGATAAAGTAGTAACAAAGTCAGTGGGTAGTAAAAAAAAAAAAAAAAAATCCTTGCTTACATTAAGATACAACCGTTATTATTACTTCTTCCCCCTCTGTCCCTTATCACCAAAATAAACTGCATCATTATGTAACAGAGTGAATGTACTGGAATATTTTTACGTCACGATTTAATAAAACCTACCTCTCCGATATTATTACTGGTTACATAAACACAGAATCCCCCCCCCCCCATACACAGAATCCCCCTCCCCATACACACACAAGCTCCATGTTGTAATTATTAAAACGGCATATATGAAATTATCTGATATCCTCTCTGACTCTTTCGGCCAGGTGATGACGGACATATCTCAGCTCCCACCCACAGCTTAGAGACAACACTTTCCTTCGCGCATGAGCTGTTTCAAGCAGTGCTGCCACCTGTACACTGCTATTTTTATTTTTAAGAAGTATTATAAGTTTTTTTTCTCATCTGAATATTTATTTACTTATTTCAAATTATTATCTGAAGGTATCGTAACATCACCAGTGCAAGGGAGATAAGTACTATAGCAAGACAGACAATAAAGTAAATAATAAAACCAAATATATTTATTTTTTCAATACCTCAAGAGAGGGAGGTTAAAGTTTAGGTTAATAAATCGAGACAAAGAGGAAATTAAATTCAAAATAACAAAAACTGTAAAGAAAATAAAAATAAAGAGCAGGTTAACTTAAATGGATACAATGGACAAGTTTTGTTTTTTTTTAATCGGAGAATAAAAGTGAAATAAAAGAAACCCCAAAAAAACGGTTTTGGGTGGGGGTAGAAGAAAGCCAAAGGGAGCAGAGAGGATCGGGTATTTCAGTTGAGTAACAAAACAATCAGTTAATTATTGAGATTAGAGATGTAAAAAAAAAATGGAGTCTCCACACTCGCCAAGTCAGACAGACAGACCGCATCCCAAGCCCATTCTCCACTCCCGGTGCTCTGCCCTGCCTGAGTCAGTTTAACGAGCCTGCCCGCTTAACTCCTGAGTCCTGGGTTAGTATAACATTGACACACGCACACGTCACAATCATATGAGGAGAGGTTTTATTTACACACACACACCCAACAAAAATACATCAACAATGCTCATTTACTGATGCATTGTCCAAACAGCCGGTATGTTTGTCAAATCAAAAGTAAGTCTGTAATGGTCTTTTACAGTGGAAAAGAAAACCACTGCCGCAGTACACACACTCGTCCTAACAACAACAAAAAGTAGAGGTCTCGCGATTGTCGGATACATGTTTGTTTTTAAAGAAAAAAAAACTGAGCTTTTTTTGTCGACAAATCTACGAAAGGTGGGTAGAAGAAACACGGTAACTTAAAAAAGAAATTTTGCGGAACCATGCACTACTACACACACAGCCACATGTAAATTAAAAAGTAGCAAAAAGAAAGATTAAAAGAGCAAGCAGTAGTTGCAACTGAATGTGTATGGTTCTCTAAACACCCACCAAGCAAGCTCTCGTCCAGTGATCCAGCCTCCTTGTCCATAAATCAAGCAGGAGGAGAGAAAAACAAATCAAGGCGAACCCACACACCCATCTACCTGGTTATTAGCAATCGAGCATTGGGGCCCGAAGCAATAATACGCACAACATACGCTGCCAATGTTATCACTTTTTTTTATATAACCTAATCCGCCTATTTTTTATTTATTTTTATATATACACCAAGCTTTGAACGATAATAAGAGTAAGCGACCAAGAAATATTCTTGATTGTGCGACAACTTTACTTCGAACTGTGTGTATATATAAGATGTAAATGTGTGTGTACGTGTATTGTACAGTACAAATTATTATTATTGGATATTTGCCAGGATGCTAACCATTTTTCACTAGGTAAGTATTTGGATCTCTATCTAATAAGTCCGTTTCTATCTAAAAACAAAAAATCCGTTATCTTTCTATTTTCTTTTAGATCGCTTCCCGTTTCTTTCTGAATCTCTGTAAAAATTTCGAAAAGTTTTGTAATTGTTTCTAATTTCGAAACTGATATCGCCTTGGTAAATAAATGCAAAGTTTATTTATTGGAAGGGAATTTTTAGAAATAAATCCGACATTCTTATCGAAAGTTAACTTTAAAAAAGTGTTTATAATATTTTCTTTATAATTCATAAAAATGAATAAAAATACAAACAGACGTGTGTAAAAAAATGTTTTGTTTAGCTAGCATAACACATTATTTGTGCTAAATAATCACATGTTTTTATTTTAGTTTTTTTTAAGTTTTATAAACAAAACAAATAAATGCGTGTTTATATACACAGTGACTGAGAAGATGAACTACATGTTTATTTATTTCACATGACTAATTAAGTAAAAAAAAAAATCTGTTTTATCTGTAAACGTGTAAAACAGATTGTAAATGTAAGACAAACGAGAAAAAAATAAACGTTAAAAAAGAAATAAAATGTTTTTCTGAATGTATTCTTCCTACTTTTTAAAAATAAGCATGAATAAAAAAAATAATACGTCTGTAGTGTTGTATTTTTTTTTTTTATTAACCCGTTAACAGTGGTAGAAATTTCTGTCATTCATGAGTTAAATTTTCGTGTCGTCGATTAATTACTTAAATTTAAATTAAATAGTCGTTTTAATATAAAAATTAATCCATTTGTTTTTGTTTTTTCTTGGTTGACTACATAAACACACACGCCCACGAAGAGTAGAGACTCTAAAAAATTAAAAAGTTGTAAAAAGAGTTTTCAAATATCGAAATAAACAAGAACCCGAAGAAAAAGTTAAACATTTTTTATTCAACAGAGATGAATTTGTTTCGAAAATAGAGGGAAAATAATTTCATCTTCTAAGATGACATAATTTTTTTTTTTATTTCTTCTTCTTTTTTTAATATTCTGAAACAGAAAGTAAGTCAACCGAAATATCTAATCAACACATTGCTTTAACTTCTTTTTTATTGTTTTAAAATGAAAGAACATTTGTATTTATGAAAGAGGCTGATTTTGCTTTGCTTTTTTGGTTTATGATAATAAAAACAAAACAAATTCAATTGGCAGTTTTCATGAAAAACTTTCATTGTTTCACCAAAACTACCAATAATACCAAGTGAATAATATTGCTTCATAGCAGTAAAATCAAACTGATAACGATTGATTGAAATGAAAAAGAAGTCTGGGAGTTTTCAGGTAGCGTACACCACCAGCATCTTTATTCTTTACTTGTGTAAGTGAATACAAAGTAACAAAAACGTTGTTTTTAATGCAAAAAAAACTTATCATTTTCATGTTTGATTGATGGATAGCAAGAAAAGGTTCTCAATTTCTAATCGAGATACAGCATCGAAAAACTCAAAAAGACAGTTTAACTTTTTCTTTTTTCCTTTTAAGAGCCAAGACAATGTTTTTTTTTTATTTTCTAACAAAGAACAAAGCAGTGATAAAAACTTGCATCTCATAAAAATAAAATTAAAACATCATTTTTATTGCTTTTTACACGGTATGAATTACGAACGTTTTGTCTTTTTTTTTAATTGTTTTCAAAATGAATTTTATGAATTCAATTATGTGTGAGAGGTATTTTATTTTTTAAGTAAAAATATTATCTAAACTATTTTAAAAATGGCATCTCTCTTCTTCTTTACTTCAGGATAACTATTATAACTCGCCACAAATACCCTTTTCCTTAAATCATCAGCATCATGTGTGAATTGCCAAGATTGGGAAGATAACGGAGTGGTTTCTTGTCTATTTAAGCGGTTACTACCTAGAAATAGAAATCCTAGTCAACTCTGTCGGGAGGGGAGACTGATTCATGTTTTTTCCAAGGGTATCTTTGCAAAAGTGACCATAGATTCAAAAAAGATAATGCTTGAAGTTGATGTGAATACAGCACTACACAACAACAACATAATTCAGTTTTCGGATTTTTTTTTTGTTTTTTTTTGTGACATGAAAATGAAATGCAATGAAAGAAATCGTCCAGAAAAAAAAATGCAGATATTATAGTCGAAATGTAGGTAAATAAACACGCAGAAATTGTTTTTTGAGGCATATAACAAGCAAATTAGTTTTGCAAAACTATTACGGAAAGATTTATCTGAAAACTTCATGACCTGACTCACTCTGATAGCTTTTTTTTTTTTTTTTTGCAAGGGCTTTTTGGTCATCCTAGTACTTTTCAGCACCAATTTCACAAATGAAGATAGATGAGGAGGGAGTAAAAAGCTCACGAACCTCCCCCAACCAAAAGGAAAGACCTAGAATCATGAAATGTGAAATGCATATGTTATTCCATAACTCTGCCTCAATATTCT
Source organism: Ascarosepion bandense (assembly GCA_037127315.1). Lineage (NCBI taxonomy): Eukaryota > Metazoa > Mollusca > Cephalopoda > Sepiida > Sepiidae > Ascarosepion > Ascarosepion bandense. The sequence continues at coordinate 1,818,878 of JBBBDQ010000382.1, forward strand.
TTAACCATAAAAATATCAAATAAAAGATTCTCGTATTTGTTCCCTGAAATTCTTATTCAGTGAAGTGAATTACCCTTAAAAATCTTTCAATGTTCATTTTATTCATACATCATGATAAACTCACAAATGAAATTGAATTTAGCCAATAGATTTACAGAATTATATTAGACAATAGAATTATTGTTAAATGGAAAATATAACAATAAAAAATCCCTTCACAATGCAAGAGTATTTTTTTAAATATTTAAAAAATATTTTAAAAATAAATGGAATTTTTTTTTTTTTTTTTTTTTAATCATATCACCCCGAGCAAGGCAGTAACGCCACTGATGCGCAGGGGGCTACGTAAGGGTAAAAAGAATGGAAAAGAGAAAGCCGAAAACCGCATCCTAAACAGGAAACAAGGGATGAGCCTCTTCACCTGTTCAATAGATGTGGGTGGAGTGTGAACCGGGCGATAGTTTAGTCTATCTACTCCAATTGAAAAAAAAAAAAAATAATAAAGGAAAAGAGTGAAAAGATTGGAAAAGGAAAAGAAAACCGGAAACCGCATCCTAAACAGGAAACAAGGGATGAGCCTCTTCACCTGTTCAATAGATGTGGGTGGAGTGTGAACCGGGCGATAGTTTAGTCTATCTACTCCAATTGAAAAAAAAAATAAAATAATAAAGGAAAAGAGTGAAAAGATTGGAAAAGAAAACCGGAAACCGCATCCTAAACAGGAAACAAGGGATGAGCCTCTTCACCTGTTCAATAGATGTGGGTGGAGTGTGAACCGGGCGATGTTTAGTCTATCTACTCCAATTGAAAAAAAAAAATAAAATAATAAAGGAAAAGAGTGAAAAGATTGGAAAAGAAAACCGGAAACCGCATCCTAAACAGTAAACAAGGGATGAGCCTCTTCACCTGTTCAATAGATGTGGGTGGAGTGTGAACCGGGCGATAGTTTAGTCTATCTACTCCAATTGAAAAAAAAATAAAATAATAAAGGAAAAGAGTGAAAAGATTGGAAAAGAGAAAGCCGGAAACCGCATCCTAAACAGGAAACAAGGGATGAGCCTCTTCACCTGTTCAATAGATGTGGGTGGAGTGTGAACCGGGCGATAGTTTAGTCTATCTACTCCAATTGAAAAAAAAAATAAAATAATAAAGGAAAAGAGTGAAAAGATTGGAAAAGAGAAAACCGGAAACCGCATCCTAAACAGGAAACAAGGGATGAGCCTCTTCACCTGTTCAATAGATGTGGGTGGAGTGTGAACCGGGCGATATATAAACTAACCCTGACAAGTGAGAGCATCACAATAGTGTCCTTGTGAAACTTCGAAGTTGGCATGAACCTATTTAGTTAAAGAGAGAAACTTTTTTTGTGCTTATATATATATATATATATATATATATATATATATATATACACACACACACACACACACACACACACACACACACAAGTATAGAGTAGGTATGGATGGAATAATATTCCGTATCCAAAAAAAACTATTCTTAAAAAGTGCTCAATAGAAAGTAGAGCTACTTACTTGTGTCTTATCAAGTGATAAGACACAAGTAGTGGCAAAACAAAATAGCTACTTTTGTAGTGATATTATTACATATTTATGTTATTATATATATATATATATATATATATATATGGTTCGGACTGATATCCTCATCTTTTCACAATATTTTGACTGCTATATACTCCAACCTTCTTCAGGTGATATGCATTAAAATTTTGAACTAAGCCCTTTATTTAGTTCATGGGGGCCTGTAGACTAAAAAAAGGGTTAGGTTTAAAATTTCATTGCATATCACCTGAAGAAGGCTGATTCAGACAATAGCTGAAACATTGCAAATACATCAATAAAGCTAAAGACAACAGTTTGAACAATGTGGGTGCATATATATATATATAATTCCATTTATTTTCAGAATATAAAGAAAAAGTGCTCTTGCATTGTGAAGGTTTGCTTTTGTAAATGCTATAAATAAATAACTGAATACCTCATTTCATATATATATACATATATATATATATATATATATATATATATATATAGCTTTAAAAAGAAATTATAGAAAGTTTTTATGGGTTTAAACAGGAGACTATAATGAAAGGTTTCTGTAAATAAATAAAAAAATATAAGCAAATTACAAATTTGAATAATATTCAGTAAAACATTGATTAACACAAGAATCATAAACTATCCTGAGTTGTCTAAAGTTTTGAGGTGAAATATAGTCACCATTCTAAGGATCGAAAGTAGTTATATTTTTTTCTTTGGCTTTAAGCAGATATTGGCTGGTTCATTTAGCAGGCTTCCTTAAAAAAAAAGAGAGGAGGCAATTAAGACACTTTAACACAAAAATAATTCATAGATCCATGGAATAAAACTAAAACTAATTTTAAAATTTTTTTTCTTTAATCGTTTCTATGTGAAACTATTAAATTTCAATGGATTTAAAGTTTCTGATAAGTGTGATACTATTATGTGAGCAGAGGTGAAAAATGTAATTATAAATTGCATATGCAAGCAGCCTAAAGTCTACACTTTTTAACTAAACATGTATGACTTACTTAATTCTCAAAACTGTAAAATAAAAGATCATAATTTCAAACCCTCTATCAACTCATCTTGGACGTATATATATATTTTTTATAAATAAAAACATACATATATTTCACATTACATAGATAAGGGTGTGGAGATATATAATTAAAAATTAAATTGAAATATTGGAAAACCAAATAAATCATTTTGACATGAATTTATTTTATTTTAATGTTCAAACCAAAATTTTTAAAAATATCTTGAGATTTTTCTTTTATTTATTTGTTATCTATTGATTTAGGTAAACACTGAGTGATGATCGTCTGTTTCATGCTTCAATGCAATCTTCAAACTTGGTGCAGATTTATATGATTTATACAAGATACTAGGTAGTGTTACCTATAAATATAGCATACATTAAAACTATAGATACATATATATATATATACATATAATAAAATAAAAAACTATAAATAATAATAAAATAGTGTGTGTGTGTGTGTGATGTGCATTGTAGTACAGCGGATATTGGCTCGAAACAAGAAATCAGAGAGCCGAGTTCAAATTCCAGTTGAAGTTATTGCATTCTCTTACACACTAGAAAGGTATTAATCTGTTTGTTCCCTCTAGGTATGGGTTGAATAGCAGAACAGATTGGGTTCTATAGCCTTGATTGGCAACCAGTCTACCACAGAAAGTAATGGCAACAAACTGTGGGAAAATCTTCTGCCCAGTCAGTCATGTCTCTTTCTGAGACATAATCACCCAAGCATGTATCATGTATGGTACTTGACTTATATATATATATATACACACACACACACACACACACTGTAACTAGATATATGTGTGTGTGTGTGTGTGTATATAGACACACACACACATACTGTAAACAGATATATAATATATCAATATAATACATAAAAAGATTCAAGGATTCCTATCTACCAAGGTGGCTAGCTAATCCCTATTGCAGATGCTTGCTCAGACACACTTGTGTTTGTTCAACACCCACAGAGCCCACCTGTGGGTTATATTGCAACTATGCTGGGCAGACCTTAGTTACACTTTCTGGGAGAATGTGAGTTATTTAGCGTGAACAACAGTATGAACTAGGCCAGGATACACATACATATTTGAAATTTTTATTTTGGGATATTAAAATTATAATTCTTAAAATCCCTTGTCTGTTCATATTTCTGTTGAGTATCTGTCCATTTCATATAAATCAAAATATATTGAGAGAAAAAGAGAAAAACAAAAGTTTTATTTATGCATTTTCAAGTGTCACACTTACAAAATGTCAGCACAAAGCATAGTAACCATGCATCATTATTGATATGAAATAAAAAAAACTGAGTTGATTGAAATTATTAACAAAAATGTTATTTGAATTGAATGAATAATAATATAGGATTAATGAAATATTTATTGTGACTTATTCTATTGATGTCTACTGAGAAGAAAACTGGAATTTCATTCTATTATTATTGTTAAACTTATCCAATAAATGGAAAGAGGCTATTCATAATGAAATATTCCTGTAATCACTCCTACCAGGAAAGATTAAAGTTGATAATGGTCACTATCAAGAAATTTCTTTATTGTGACTTATATATGTCATCCGCAGACAGATCTGTTTCATTGTATCACAGTACGGTTAGACATCTGATTGCTTTTAGCCTAGATTGAAACCCGACCAAATTGTCGTCAGTCAGCGATTCTACCTCTGAGCTATGGGCGCTCGGTAGAAGAAGGCAGACTTTTAGCATGTGATATACCATGTAAACATATGCCAGTGCCTAAGAGTGTTCTAATTCATTACTGAATGAACAATGCATGGATGCTAGAGTAGCTACTGTTTTTTTCATATATATATATATATATATATATATATATATATATATATATATATCAGCATGCAGTGTGGGTATAGAAGAATCCAAAGGATTATCCTGTACATACAGTGGTAGGATAACTCTCTAAGAGAGCTCTAAACATATATGCATATAAATACATATAGAGCAAATATAAGAAAAATTAAGGCAAACACGTTATTCCACGGTGAATCGGAAGTATGGGCCTATTTCAGGCGAACCATCATCAGCTTCCGTCTTTATTTTACAAAGGATTTATGTAAAGGATTCATTCATGTAAAATCCTTTGTAAAATAAAGACGGAAGCTGATGATGGTTCGCCTGAAATAGGCCTATACTTCTGATTCACCATGAAATGTGTCTGCCTTAATTTTTCTATATATATATATGTACACTCATAGAAACTGTAATAGTATTGGTAATGATATAAATAGCCATTTCCATATTGTAAACATGAGGCATTCATTGATTGAACAATTATCAATTACTCATGGCTGAAATTTATAAAATCTTTGTCTTAAAACAGTTTTTAAAAAAAAAATGAAGTTTACTGTTATCACCCTTTCTAGAATTGATGGAAATTTCCATTAAAGCTAAAGCAGAAAGTCAACATCATGATTGCATCATTATTATCCATTCGAGTTACATGTGCTGCTGTTGGAAGTCAAGTCATGTGTTTTTTTTTTATTTAATAAAATTTTGTGATTCCGTAGTGCAAGTCTATAAGATCTGATGAAGGATTGTCTCTAGATTATTTCATTCCCTTGAAGCTGTTATATACAGATAAGAGTTTAGACATTTCTGAACATGTTGGATGCCATGCATAATATCCATATGGGTATAGATCTGATGGGGCTATTTAAACACAGAGTCCTTGAATTAATATTTTGGTGTTGCAGTGTCTTGTGATGTATGGACAAAATAACCCCCAGTGCAGACAACTGGTGAAGCTGTAGACTGAACTCTGAACTTTATGACTGCTCTAACCAAAATTGACAATTTTAAAAGTTTAAAGATGGGAAATGGGTGAAGTTATGATCTAGACATAAAAATTTGGACCATTTTTGCTGCAATTCTAGGAAATAGAAAATGTCAGATGTATTTGGTGATTTAGATTTTAGCAGTTCAAGATATACTGACAGTTCCTAGCCTCCAATTACCATTTAGAGAATTGGAGTCTGGTCAAAAGTAATTGTTTTTTCAAATGTTAGAATTATTTTTTAATGCTAAAGTGAGATTAAAAAGAAAATGTTTGACTTGAATATATCAACATGCAACATAAAATTTTCACTGTTGATATACAAAAATATTCTGAATGTTGAATTTAATTTCATCTCCATTTTAATTTTTAAGACGAATGATGAGGTAATGAAAAAATAAAGGTGTGCAGCCTATTATACACACACGTGTGTATGTGTAACACTTTAATATTACTGAAGTGGTTATTATATAGGGATGTGTAAATTGATCACTTTTATGCAGTTAGCCCTTTTGGTGATCAAGCTGCCTATCTGGGGTTGTGGATTCAGCTCTTGATTTAGTAAAAATAGTGTTAAATTTGGTAAATAAAATCTATAATTATTCAATGGTGAATAAAATGTTATTTGTTTAACTCAGTATTTCTCAACCTTTTTAAGCAAGAGCACACCTAGGAGCAAATAAACATACCATTGCACACTTTGCCAAATTTTTAAAGGGTATACATTTAAATGTTATGAAATAGAATCATAGATTTTTAAAAAATAAACACAGAAATATGAACTTAATTTATTTCAATGTTTATTTTTGCAGCTTATTTAATGTGAAACCTGTACCTGAAGTTTTTTTTACAATTTCTTCAATGTTTGATTGAATGTGCAATAAGCAGACCCTCATTTCTTCTTCAGCTGAGCATAGTTTTACTTGCTTCCTATTTTTGATGTTATTTGAGGTTGTGTATATTAAATAAATGCATATTAAAACAAAGTATTTTAAATAACAATTGAAGAATAGTGAAAAAAATTCTTTGAAAAAGTTTAATACTTATTTATTCAAATACAAACACTGTATCATTACTAATTACACACACATATATAAGCTGCGACAATATTTTGTGACACAGCAGTTGAGAATCACTGGTTTAACTATTAGTTTGTATAATAGATGACAAAATGGTAAGTGAGAAAGATAGAAAAAACATTTCTAAAAGCTACAAAGTATAGGAAATTATGGTGAGCCATGACTGCCCAAATCCTAAAGGAACCCAGCACATAAAAGAATATTGAAGATAAACAAGAAAATGCAAAGCTATAAAGCTTTTGATACTATATAAGTACATTGCAGATGCATAATCACTTAATTTAAGTTTTTTTTTTGTCAGCATCCATTTTGTACATTTATGAATCTACCATTCATCCGTGCATTAAATACTGTTGACATATATAATCAGATGCTCCTACTATTCATCTTGAGATTCTCAACAAAATCCAAAGAATGATCTGCAATATAATCAACCCTGACCTGGCAGCCCCGCCATTGGTCACTTTCTCACCAACGTGATGTCCCTTCCCTCTATCTTTTCTACAGGTATTTTTATGGTAACTGCTCTGATGAACTTTTTCAACCTGAGTACCTTGACCACATGTATTTACTTGTGCTACTAGATTGGCAATAAAGTCCGACCCTTTTACTGTTAATGTCTTCCCATTCTTGTTCACTCCCAATAACCCCTTGCGTCTTAGTGGCATTATTACCTTGCTTGTGGGGAAATTATAAAAGAAAAACAAAATTGTCAGCACCTCCCTGCGAGGAAAGCAATATATTTTCTTAAAAGTAAATTTCATTCAATGTAAGTAGAGAGTGAGTCAAAATGATAGTAGTGATCCACCCACTCCAAATCAGTATTTCAATGTCAAAATATCAGAATATTTTAGGAGGAGTTGAATACTGTTGCCATATCTGGTTGGGTGCTCCTGCTGTTCATCTTGAGATTCTCAACAAAATCCAAAGGAGCATCTGCAATAAAATCAATCTTGACTTGGCAGCCTACCTTCAGTCACTTTCTCACCAACGTGATGTCCCTTCCCTCTATCTTTTCTACAGGTATTTTTATGGTAACTCCTCTGATGAGCTTTTTCACCCTGAGTACCTTGACCACATGTATTTACTTGTGCTACTAGATTGGCATCAAGGTCACACCCTTTTACCATCAAAATAGTTAAATATAACAGCCTCTTCTACTCTAGTAGTTTCTTTCCCGGCATTTCCCGTCTGTGGAACTTCCTTCCATTTGCTTGCTTCCTTGATAGCTACAATCTCCAAAAGCTTAAATGCAGCATCAATTACCATCTTCTATCTCCTTGATTTCTATCCATCTCTTATCCTTTCTTTGATATCTTCTGCACCTTATTTTTTCTCTCACTGTATCTCCCTGTGCATCAGTGGTGGTCCTCCCTTGCTTAGAGTGAAATGATTTTAAAAAAAACTTTTTTTTGATGATACAGGTAAACTAATATAGTACCAGTTGTCCTCTATAGCAATGAATGCTAGACAATCCCCTCACAGATGAAGAAGGGATGTGAAGCAACAAAGATGTACTTTTACAAATAGATGCTTAGAATACCATAGACAGAATATGTGAGCAATAAGGAAGTTCTCGGATAATGAAAACAAAAAGAAACTTATACTAAGAATCTGAAAAAGATACTTGAAATTTTAGGGATATACAACGAGGAAAGAGGCTTGTGTAATTTAACACTCACAGGAGATATTGAAGGCAAGAGGGTTATAGAGGAAACAGTAATTTACCTTAAGCTTGTATAAATGGATTGCATGAGAGCGAGCGGGAGGAATAGTGAAATGATAAATCTTATGAAGAGCTACAAAAGATAGGAAACTGTGGAGGGCCGTGTTCACCCATGTCCTGAAGGGACACAGCAATAGAAACCTTAAGATAACAGTTAAAATGATAAAAATAATCATACATAAAAAAAAGACGTCATGGTTTTTTTTTTAAAATCATATCATCCTGAGCAAGGCGGTAACACCACTGATGTGCAGGGGGCTACGTAAGAGTGAAAAAGGTTGGAAAAGAGAAAGCCAGAAAACACATCCTAAACAGGGAACAAGGGATGAGCCTTTACACCTGTTCAATAGACATGGGTGGAGTGTGAACTGGGCGATAGTTTAGTCTATCTACTCCAATTGAAAAAAAAAATAAAATAAATGAATAAATAAATAAATAAAAATAAGAAGAAAAAAAAAAGAAAAGTGAAAAGATTAGAAAAGAGAAAGCCAGAAACCACATCCTAAACAGAGAACAAGGGATGAGCCTCTACACCTGTTCAATAGATGAGGGTGGAGTGTGAACCGGGCAATAGATTAGTCTATCTACTCCAATTGAAAAGAAAATAAATAAATAAATAAATAAGAAAAAGAAAAAAAAGAAAAGTGAAAAGATTGGAAAAGAGAAAGCTGGAAACCGCATCCTAAACAGGGAACAAGGGATGAACCTCTACACCTGTTCAATAGATGAGGGTGGTTATAAATAAAACGATAAAGTAAAGAATTACAAATGCTGTTTATTCGGTCAAGGGTCACTTATTGTTACTTATAAGAATGGAAGTTATAATTTCTTGTACGTTAGCTTTGAACTTGGCAAAGGCTCAAAAGAAACGAGCTAGGATTAAAGATAACTGCAGGAACAAAAAGAAAAAAAGAAAAATATTTTATGGCTGCAGAATTACTTTCATTAGTCAAAGAGCTGAAGATTTGGAAGGAGATATTTTAGGTCATGTTAAATGTTTTTTCTTATTTTGGGGGGGCTATTTCAGTCAGAAACTTTGCTAATCATGTGAAGGACAAAACAGGTCATATGAAAAATCAATTCTGTTCTCTGCAGTTCAATAATGAAAACTGGATCAATATATTCACAGAAATATATTAGATTTTTTTTTTCACAATATTTTGAAATATTGAATGTGATGTCTATCATTCAATTTTTAAAGATTCAACATTTTGAAAAAGTAATATTGATCATTTTATGTAGAGATAACAAGATTAGAAAACACTATTATACTATAAGAGTTCTTATGTTTATAATGTTAGACTTGTTTGTGTTTTCATATTTATTTTGTAAGAATTTTATAATATTCTAAAGGTTATAAACAATTTTTAAAATTCATTTACTGATTTTAATAATTCATGAAAATGTTAAAAAAGCAGAGAAATTACATATACCTAGTATTGTGAATAATGCAGTGGTTTGTAAGTTAGTCTAATGTGTGATTTAACAATATACTGAAAATATTATGCCGAGTGAAATAATGATTTCAATAACGGAAACTGGAATTGATAAATTAAGTCTAAATTCTGACTAAAACAGTTTATATTCTCTTCATATTAATATTCTTGGAAAAAGCATGAATTCTTTTCCCTTTGTGCCATGTTTTATCAATAATATTTCATCCCTGATATGCCACAATGGTAGACAGAAAAATCATGTGGCTGTGTTTTGACTTGGGCAATCCAAACTCCCTTAATTATCTTATCTGCTCAGGTAGTATTAGTAAAACTGTTGCAACCCACCCTCACAGTCAACCTTAACAAGGAGATAAGGTAAGATAATACTAATAATTTAGAGAGTTGATTTTCTAAGCACTGTTTAGATGTGGCCCAAGGTTGAGAGTAGGGTGTACCCAGTGAGGATCAAACTCACTACCCAGTTGTAATAGGTTCTAGTGAGGCAAACCTGCTAACCATTACACTATGCTGAGGTGCCCACAAATAATTTAGAGAGTTCCAATAAACTTGTCAGTATCATTAAATTCTTCTCATGTAATTATTTAAAAGCCTTATTGCATTCATCTTTAGTTTTTAAAATTATTCTTGGACAATATAACAGTAATAATATGAAAAATTGCTTTTGGGGAGGGTCAAGGTTATTAACAAAAAAAAAAATAGCCAATGTACACTTAGAAGTGTTGAAATCTGTTTACATTAAGTCCTACCAGCCATCTTTCTGTAAGCAGGAGTGGCTTAGAGGTAATTAATTTGTAAGTGTTATATTTTCTTTCATATAACATTTGCCTTGTGATTTCATTTTATTTGCTGTGCACATTTCTATCCTCAATTTTAGCTCTGATGAGAGAGGATCAATAAACCAGTTTAACTGTCATTTTTGTTCATCGTGTTGTATTTCAACATCATTATAGGGTAATATTTTTTTGTTACCCCAATTTTTTTTTGTTATAAATTTCTTTCTTTTAATGCGTTCACTTTTATTTTACTAATAAATTTTGTCCCCCTGCAAGAATATTTACATAATAATCCCATGTTAATACTTCCAAAACAATTACAGAAAGAACTGATTAAAACCTTCAATAAATTTATCTACCTGATCCAGTTATAAAATTAGATTTCATAACTGGCTGAAGAAGTAATGTTTCTTGCAGAGAAATGTTAAGCAAGGGATGTTATGGCTATTACTTCAAAGTGATTAAGTACTACTGTCTAAGTACGGCACTACTACTGCTAAAACTATAAAAAGAATAAAGCTAACAAAACAAAAACAAAAATCAAAAATGCACAAATATATGGATTTTAAGCCATTTATGATTATGATGATGTAGAAAACAAACAGTGCAATAATAAGAAAATTAATTTCACTTCTTTGTTTCTTAACTGAATATTGATTACCAACAAGATTTTTATTTTCAGAATTATTTTCATTCTTTATATTTTTATTATGCAAGGAATAATTTTATTCTCATATTCAACCAGAAAATAAAAATGACTTGCTGTGCCTGAGGAGAGATTCAAAGTACAAATTAGACAGGACATTTGATTACACTTTCTGCTGACAATTAATGTAATAGAAATTTAAATATACTCTTGGAAATCAGCTGATGAAGAATTTCAGATAATATTTGAACAGTCTAAGGAGTAAATCTCATTATGACTCCTTAACATCAAAAATTCTCACTGACAATTAAGTTGAAATACCTTAATGCATAAAAATTACTTTTTTTCTGAACTTTTTAATGCAGGTATTGATCAATATGTCAGTAGCTCAATTTAGTTATTAACTGAATTTTGATCTTACATTTTCACTGGATAATGTTTAATCCATATGATATATAGATAAGCATTGGATTAAGTGGACGAAAGGAAGGAAATCATATCATAAATATCTCTTGTGTAAAGTCAATGCTATTTTCATTCTTCTTCTTCTATGTGCCCTGACCCTTCAGGACGTAGGCAATCATGGTTCTCCACGTCTCCCTATCCCTTGTGGCTCTTAGTATGTTTGCTCCTGTTACTCCTGGCAACCCCTGTTCCGTCATCCACCTGATCAGGCCCTGCAAATATGTTATCTGCTGCCTTCCTCTGTCTCTCTTTCCTTCTATCTGGCCAGTCAGTATCAGGTTCTCCAGGCTTTCCTTCCTCATTGCATGTCCCAGGAACTTCAGTTGTCTCTTCCTGATGCTCAGTATTAATTTCCTTTTGGTTGCCATTCTTTCCAACACCTCATCGTTGCTTGCATGCTCAGTCCACGATATCCGCAGCATCCTTCTGTACCACCACATTTCCGCTGCTTCCATTTTTGTCCTCATTTTTGATGATATTGTCCAGCATTCACTGCCGTATTGAAGAACTGACATCACATAGCAATCCAGCACTCTTTTCTTTGTTTCTAGTGAAATTTTCCTGTGTGTTAGTACTTTACTCAGCTTCTGGAATGCATCCTTTGCCATGCCAATTCGCCTTCGGGTCTCTGTGTCGCACTTTCCATCTCCTGTTAGAACACTTCCTAGGTATTTAAATTTTTGTACTTGCTTGATTCTGGTATAAAAAGTTGTACCTTTTGCTGATGACCATGCATTCAGTTTTCTTAAAGTTTATTTGTAGTCCTTTTTTGCAACTTTCCACCGCTACCTTCTGTTTGAGGTTTTGTAGTTTCCTTTCCGTATGAGGCTAAAAACAGTCTACCTAGGGCAATGGTGACTTAATCCTCTTCAGAGTACTTTCTTTTTAATGTTATACACTTATCCCAGCATTCCTTCCACTTTTTTAAAACTGTCTTGTCATGTTCTCCTTAATCTTTTCCCCAACAGAAAACTGTAGGGAGCCAAATATAATATATGAAAAATAGGGATAATGAGGAGACAATGTTTTGTCAAAAAATCCATGTTTCAAACAGGAAGACTTTACCCACTGAATCATTGTGAATTCAATGGTCATACAGTACACAAGTTCGCTAAATGTCATCTCACTGCTGAGTAACCATATAGAAAAGATGGCTGTTCATGTAAGCTCAGTAAGGTCCCCTCTGATTAGATGCCAAGGCTGGGCAACTGGCTCTTGAAACATTTAAAATGACTCAGGATGTTCTGGACAGTTTGGTTTGGCTTGTTTTATAGCATATTAAGCTTTTTCTGGTTAATTCATTTTGAATTCTGTTATGTTAATAAACAATAAATAGGTAAACATAGATTTGGTTTGGATGAGATTGCTTTTTTATGGCTTATCAACCCTTTGCTGAGGCATATTTTAAATTGAAAGAATAATTTTTTGTTGCGAATGAATATTGCATTAACAATTCTTTGAGAATAATGATTTTTCCAGATAAAATTCCTATTATTCAATTTATAACTGAATGAGATGGATTTAAACATTTCATAACTGGAGGAGGTGGATTTATCTTTCCCAAAAGGTATTTGTGCGTAAGTGAATATAATGAACTTTCCTGGAATTTTAACTTGGCTCTACAATTTTTCATTCCAGGTTTGCATGGAATTCAAAAAAATAGGTTTTAGTTTGTACAAGAGACAAAATAGTAGGTTTAGGTACAGTGAATAGATTGTTCCTTTTGGAGAAAGGTTTAGCCCTCTACATTAGGATGCAGTTAACATAAACTTGACTCCAACTGACAGAGAAATGTGAGTGAGTTTGTGTATATTCACACATATATATTGGTGCTCTTTGGTACAAATAATCACTGAGAAGGGAGAAGTAGCATCAGGAATGGCATCTATGAACACAAATTATCAACTCATTTGTTTTTATGTCAAACTATCATTGACCCTCCAAAATTAAAAGGTTATCCTCAGAAAGGACACCATTAAAATATATATTTTATAAATCTGAAGATATCTTCTCAGTAAGAACTTCAGCTGGAGTAAAAAAAAGAATATTCAAAATCAATGAGAGTGATTTTTTCTTTTATTTATCGTTTTCAAGTATGATCTGAGATGTTTCAGTCATTTAAATAAATTGCATTTTAAGATTTCACTCACAAAAGAAACAAAATCACAACCAGGTTAAGATATTACTTTTTGTCACTAATGTCATCATGCATTATTTCAGTTACAAGTGTTTCATGCAAATAATTTATGAAATATGAGAGAAAGCCAAAAATTATCTGCACTCTTGTCTAAAGATATGTTATGATGAAAGTATGGATAATTTTTTATTTAACCTCATATTTTTGAACCCAACGAAACACCCCCAACACACAAAATGATACATTTCTAAATGTGAAAACACTTGTGTTATACAAGTTGCATTCATTTATAAGAAGAGAAACTGATCTGTGTATTGATATTTATACAAAGCTTAATTTAGTCTGTAACATAAGCAACAGTGTGTTGTACCCAGCAGGGTTTGAGTTCACTACAATAGTAATAACCTGAAAGGTTAGCTTGCTAACCACTGTTCCTGTAGCAAGGCATTAAAACTGATTTGTGTTTTATTTAAATTAAATAATAAATATAGATAAAATAAATTTTATGCTTTCTTGATGTACTATAACCAATGACTTGGTCAATTTCTTTTTAACAACTTTCCGTATTATATGACTGATGATATTTGTATGCAGTTCTCCAGATAGTAAATATTTTTTGTAAATGACTCACCATGAGGAAACCATTTTGCTTTTCTGAAAACTTCTTTGCCAAATTCATTTTCCAAAATCCAACTTACTAAACATCAAATTTTCTTTTTGGAAGACTTTCTTGGTTTTTCAAGATTTTTTCAACATCCCCTTGTATAACAGAGCAAATTAATTTATGTCAGTTTGATGGAAGCTTTAAGTCTTTCTGGTTAGTAATTATTAAGAATTTAATCAGAAGAGACATCATCTCAACACTGCCATATTATATAATAGAGGATAATTTACACCAGGAATCCATGGTACAATATAAGTTGGCCTCTTAGTTGAGCTCATCCAATAATCACTTATCATTTTAATATATTGTGTTTTGGCTTAAGCATCAGATAAAAAACAGTTGTAAGCTCACTTCATGTAACTTGATGAAGACTGAAGAACAGTTTATTAAAACTGCATTAAATTCAATGATTTTCCTTTTTTAAAAATGCAGAAATAAAATTTAGATCTGTGTTGGTGTGCAATGGATATTGGCGCAGAATGAGAAATTGAAGAGCCAAGTTCAAATTCTAGTTGAATTCGTTGCATTCACTTATGCACAAATACCCTAGGGAAAGATATGAATCCATCTCTTCTCATTCAAGCTATAGATTGAATAGTGAAACAAATTGGGTTCTATAGCCTTGGTTGGCAACCAGTCTACCGCAGAAAGAAATGGCAACCTAATGTGGGGAAAATCTTCTGCCTAGTCAGCCATGGATTGAAAGAGACTTGATCACTCAAGTGGACATCATGTATGGCACTTAACTGAAAGACTTAACAGTAATTTTGGCGAGAAAGTTGTGGAGAGACATGATCACCCAAGCATGTATCACATATGGCACTGAACTGACTGACTGAAGAATGTTTCAGAAAGCTTTTAATAAATAAGCTCATACCAACAAAATCATATAATCAAAAACATAATAACAAAATATAATTTGTTATAAGTCTGGTACAAGGTTATATTTTTGGAGCATGATAATCCATGCACTATAAACAAATGTTCAAAATACAAACTTGTATTTGCATTGAAAGTGAGATGCAATAAAATATCAGTAGGGAAAAAGAAACCCATATAAATATGAATATTAAGGAAAGAAGGAAAACTTATCTTGGCCAATGCACTTTGCCTTCTGTAGAACTCTGGTTTACCTTAATAAGATCCCAGAGAGGACAAAACATGTTGGCTAAGATTTCTTTTGTCTTTATTATTTATATTGTCTTTTTACAAATATCTTTAATGTTAACCTAGATGTTAACAAAAAAAAACCCAAAAAACACATGACAGTCTGGAGAAAAGCATTAATTAAAAATATTATTATTATTATTAACAACAACTTTGAGATAAGCAAAAATTATCATAGCATTTGACACCTTAATCCCAATATTCAAGTGCATTAATTTCAAAGAAATTAGATTTCAGGGGTCAAGAGGTTATCATAGAATGTATAAATGTGTAAAGTGGGTAATCTTTTAACAAGACTGTAACTTTCATTCTTCTAAGGATACATTTTACTGTATAGTCTTAAATGCAAATTCAAATTGTTACAATAAATAAAATACAAAATGTCACAGTGACACCATTTCAACAATAATCTGATTTGCTTCAGTTATTTTTTTCAAATTATCTGGATTAAAAATTATAGATTATTCCCCTTAAACTTTTATCTTTTTTTGTACAGAAAAAAAGAAGAAAAGCCATAAGTATCAATAGCATTTAACACATAACATAAAAATATATAAAAATTCAATCATTAGCTTAAAATTAACATACAGTTGAATTGTATATATATATATATATATATATATATATATATATATATATGCAGTAATTCTGCTTATGCATTTTTTGTTGAATATAATAGACAAAAAATGTTTTGTAATTTTGTTTCTATTCAGTGTTTCTAGTTTCCTTACAATTTTTCTTTTTTGAAGGTTAAGTGTGAAGTAGAATTCTTTAGTCATTTTCAAAGGGGCTTTTGTGTTCACAAAGATTGTTAGTATATTTGTGTAGCTTCCCATATTGTGTTGTGTGAGAGTAGTAGCAATTTCATTCTTAGTGGATTTTGTGTTCATTTTCAAAACACTACCAAAGTACCTCGACTCGGAACGACAAATCGGGTTGCCAAATTCGAACTCCAGTTGAATTCCTTGCTTTCACTTACACACAAATACCCTTGGGAAAGGTATTGATCCATCTCTTCCCTCCAGTTATGGGTTAAATAATAAGACAGATTGGGTTCTACAGTCTTGGCTGGCAACCAGTCTACCGCAGAAAGTAATGGCAACCTATTGCAGGATAATTTTCTGCTCAGTCAGTTATGTCTCTTTCAAGACATGATCGCTTAAAGCGTGTATCACGTATCACACTTAACTGACTGACTGACCAAGTCACCATGGCTACGTGAAAATAAAAGTGTGGTTTAAAGTGGGTTTGGGGATTCTTATAAGGCGTGTCTCTAATATCTTCAATTGTTTTACAACTAGAGGTTCTAAATATGTCTGTTATCTATAAGGATTTTTCTTATTGGTGAGGGAAATTGGGTGTCAGTGGTTTGATGTTCTTTTATACCACCAAGATCACTCAAGTAGTTGTTCAGATGCCTACTTAGAGAACTTGTCATGTGACCAATGTATTTGTTTTTAGTTTTATTGTTGTTGACAGGTACAGTCCTGTATAGGGCTGGTGAATTTACAAATGAGGTTGGTGGTTTGGAGTTTGGATCTCACAGGTGTAATGTTATTAGTCATTTTCTAAGCGCAGTTTAGATGTGGCACAAAGCACAAAACTATGAGGCACCCAGTGAGGATCAAATTCACTACTCAACGGTAATGATTCAAGCTTATTGGTGAACAGAAAACTTACAAAATATACCTTATCTGTCATATTTGATGAAACATACTATATGGAGGAAAGATATATAGCAAAGTGGAAAAGTTTTTGTGTGACATGTTTCATCTCTTAGAACTTTATCAGACTAGGTTTGTTTACATTGATGTGGCTACACATTCACACAAATGAGAAATCCTAGAAATTTTTAATTTACAAAGTTTTTTTTTTTAATGTATTTTAGGTGTACATTTTTTAAAAATTTAAAATTCCCAGTATCTTTCATTCATACATCAACATTATATATATATATAAATAAAATGTTGTAAACATGGCAATAAAGATGAGGGCAACAGTCCAAACAATTTAAATAATATGAATACAACTTCATCTCAGAAGTATAAACAAAAAATAAGAGGTCGCAGGATACAGTAATTTTTTTGAAAAGATTAAATATCATGCATTTTTACTGACCAATTGTACTAAATATTAGTAATTTTTTTCTGGAAGGTTAAAATTCATACAAAAGCATTCAATGGTCAGCTTATATATGAGTATATATGATAAAAGAGGGAGCTAAAATATTCTTGGACTGGTCAAGAAGGGAAGATAAAAACATTCTGACGTTTGGAGATTTGGTCAGATTTAGCAAACAGGGATAGAACAAGAATTTCTTAGTAGCCCTTCATAAATAGGAGAATATCAAAATCATTTATAATTTTCACAATTAGCAATAATAATTTTTGCTTATGCATTGAACTGCTAATGAAAAAAGTAAATTTGGTAATAAAGGCCATAATAGCAGCTAAAAACTGAACCATTCTTATGCCCCTTGCATGTTACAATTCTAAATGTAAATTCGGAAGGCCTATATAAAATTTTGTCACATCAATTTATGACTTTGCTTTAACAGAGTTGGTCTTGAGGAACTTAGCAAGGAAAATGAATTCACTAAAATATCAGTTCATTTTCTTGAAAATGTTACCCTCTCTATCTAACTAAGACTTGGTAGGCAATCCATCTTCTGAAACATTCTTTTTAAACCACCTCAGAATTTAAGAAAAATAGAGCAGCTTTCTCAATTGCCTAATAACAAAAGTGCAACCGAACATTTGTAGAATGAAATAAAAATTGCTGTTTAAAAATGGTTACCTTGAATTTGAAATTACTCTGCAGGGAAAAATTGTTGAAAATATCAAATGAAAGATGCTGAATCCTAATTAAGGGCTACAGAAAATGTTTATAAGTAGTGATCAGTACCAATGGAACTTCAACTAAATACTAATTGATGAAGTAAAATACTTATGTAAAAGTTATAATAATGTACTCATAATTAAAAAAATAAAATAACATTAATTCTTTTATTTATCATCAGTTTATATTTTTTATTTAATATTTCACCCCAAGTAAAGCGGGACTGCTACTAGTGTGCAGGGGGTTACAGTGAGAGAAAAAAAGACGGTACAGAGGATATCAAAGAAAGAATAAAAGATGGATAGAATTCAAGAGAATAAAAGATAACAATTGACGTTGCATTTAAACTTTTGGCGGTTGTAGTTATCAGAGAAGCAAGTAAACAGAAGGGAGTTCTACAGGTGGGAAGTGGGAGAAAAGAAACTACTGGAGTAGAAGAGAAGGTTACATTTAACTATTTCAATGGTAAAAGAGTGGGACCTAAATGCCAGTCTGGTAGCACAATGAAATTCACATGGAATGGGGCACAAGAGAAAAAAGCCTGTCAAAGCAGTTGCCATGGAAACATTAGTAGAAAAGACAGAGGGAAGCTACATCACATCAGTGAGAAAGTGACTGAAGATGAGATGCCAAGTGAGGATTGATTACATTGCAGATAGTTCTTTGGATTTTGTTGAGAATATCAAGATGAATAGCAGAAGCACTCGACTAGATTTGGCCACAGTATTCAAAACACTGATGAATGATAAATTTATAAATGTGCAAGATGCATTCTAATGAAAAAAACTTTCTGGCCCGTCAAATTTTACTCATGCTATTTAATTAGACAAGTGTCATCAAATCAAAATATGAAATGATTAATCAGGGAAAATGTGATAATCTATAAATGGAATACATACTTTTTTTTTTGCTTAACTAACATTATATTTATCAACTATGCATTTTCTACTCATTCATTTTTTGTCAATGGGTAGTTAGGTGTTAGTACTGACAAAAAGGTAGTATAAATTATTATATTGCATATTATAAATAATGGCTTCATAATCTCTGAGTATTTAAGACTTAAATTTCAATTTATATTTTCATTTTTTCTTTTACCTTTTTCAAAAATTAACAATTTTTTTTATTTATTGTATTTATTTAGATCTATTTTGGTATATATATATATATATATATATATATATATATATATATATTAAAAAAGGATTAATTCAATGATGTTGGGTGATCATTTCGATATGAAAATCCCCACGGGGGATAACACATCACCTCAGCAACAGAAAAATCCTTTCAGAAACTGGATAAAAATCAGTCTAATTTTCCTTTTTAAATAGATTTGCAAAGAAATTAAAAAAGAAAAAGAAAAAGAAAAAAAAGAAAAAGATAAAACAAAATAAAATCAAATAAACAAGAAAAGAAAAAATTGACATCGGCTGGGTTCGCAAAAAAAGGAAAGAGAATTGTAACTTAAAAATTAACGGACAGCTGTGTTGAATTGATGTAAGTTAAGCAACACGGAAAAAAGGTGGGAGATAAGATTATATTTGCTCTGTAATATTTTATTACATGGAGCTCTCTTCCTGTATCATTTTTTAATATTAAAATAAAATTTTTAATATTAATTAGGATCAGGTTTTTGGAATTTACCTTCCTGCTTTTTTCGTTTGGATTAAAGTATCTGAATTAAAATATATATATATATATATATATATATATATATATATATAAATAAAAATATATATCTATATATATAATTTTTTTTCTATATTAGTTTTTGTACAAATTTTGTATACAAGAATATATAAAATTATTCTAATAAATACAAAACATAAAAGAAAAAATATCATCTTTAAAAAAACACACCCAAATTTTAATTATGCACAGGAATTTGTTGGGTTTTTATTCATAATGAAAATGTAATTAAAAGTTATGTACAGAAATATGTGGTTTATGATTAATACACACACACACACATATATAAAACACAATGTAACTATATTTATCAGTCAAGTATCCTTATCTCTCTTATTTTAGATAGGCAGACATTCTAACAAGATGCAATACTCAATGCCAATAATTAAATGTGTTTTGTATCAATATCAACAACAGAATATCTCATTGATAAATATCAGAAATCAACAGAGATGTACATGAGTTTTGTTTACTTACAGCTTCCTTTGGCCATTTATTAATGATTTCAAAAATAAAATCCTTTGATTTATGTGACAAAGTTAATTGTATAGATAAAAAAAAAAACAGCCATACTAACCAATGTCATTGCAAAATTAATTAAATAGGCAATTGTTTGATGTTGGCAAAATTACAGACAAAATTCACAAAAATAAATACCTACATATTTTTTATACAAAAAATGTTTTTTGCTCTATCAGCTTATATACCCTATAGTACTACTGTTGCCATTGCAATGATCAAAGAGAGGGAGAGAAAGTAAAAGAAAAACATATTTTCATCTGTTAAAAAATATATATATATATATATATATATATATATATATATATATAATTTTCTTAACAAGTACTGGAGCATGACTGACCCTCAGTTAAGGAATTTGACATTTACATTTAAATATGAGTCCTAAAATGAATCTTGTACGTTTTACTTTGAACCAAGTATCATGTATTCTGAAAGTATTTAATATTCAGTCAGTTAAGTGCCATATGTGAAACATGCTTGGGCGATCATGTCTTGAAAGAGACAGAACTGACTGGGCAGAAGATTATCCCGCAGTAGGTTGCCATTGCTTTCTGCAGTAGACTAGTTGCCAGCCAAGGCTATAGAACCCAATCTGTCCTGTTATTTAACCCATAACTAGAAGGAAGAGACGGATTAATACCTTTCCCAAATGTATTTGCGCATAAGTGAATGCAATGAATTGAACTGGAATTTGAACTCGGCTCCCCGATTTCTTGCTCCGAGCCGATATCCACTGCACCACAACACACATCCATTTAATATTACTTGGGTTAAAATTAAAAAGAAAAATGAATAACAACAAAAAATGTAACTTTTCTACCTTTTAATATATTTTAAACCCTGTTTTTTCATTCCCTTGCAAAAGGATGGCATCTATAATATTTCCCAGTGAGGTTTATTTGATAAAATGTTCTTTTATGAATCAAGAGGAGACTCTCTGATTTCAGTTTTGTCTTTGTAAAAAACTTATGTCTACTGTATAAATTACAATTACATCTGTTAATTCACTGCAATCTAGACATAATTCTCTACTTGTACTAAAATATTTTTCTTATACTTACCTCTACTCATATCAAAGTATAATCCATCTGAACACACAATCTAGTATTTTTATAAGTATCTCTGAAACTATCTCTTAATACACAATGATCAACGAAGATTATTATGGTTATGTCTTCAACCGAAATTATGATATACTGGGGACCATATCTGTCAATCACTCAGTTTATTGTCATACGTGATACACACTTGGTCAATCATGTTTCTTTCGACCCATGACTGACTAGGCAGAAGATTTTTCTGTAGTTGGTTGACATTTCTTTTTGCAATAGACTGGTTGCAAACCAAGGTTATAGAACCCAATCTTTCCTGCTACTTAACCCATAGCTGGAGAGAGATGAGCTAGATTAATACTTTTCCCAAGGGTACTTGCACATTAGTGAATGCAATAAATTCAACTTGAATTCACACTCAGCCCCCCCACCCCGATTTTTCACTATAATGCACATCCATTAACGTATAGATTCAGTCAGTCAGTTAAGTGCCATACATGATACACGCTTGAGCGATCATGTCTCGAAAGAGATATGACTGACTGGGCAGAAGATTATCCCGCAGTAGGTTGCCATTGCTTTCTGCGGTAGACTGGTTGCCAACCAAGGCTATAGAACCCAATCTGTCCTGCTATTTAACCCATAACTGGAAGGAAGAGATGGATTAATACCTTTCCCAAGGGTATTTGTGCGTAAGTGAATACAATAGATTCAACTGGAATTCGAACTCGGCTCCCCGGTTTCTAGTTCCAAGCCGATATCCACTGTACCACAACACACATCCTCCGGTTAGTTAAATGCCATCCGTGAAACACGCTTGGGCGATCATGTCTCTCTCAAGACATGACTGACTGGGCAGAAGATTATCCCGCAGCAGGTTGCCATTGCTTTCTGCGGTAGACTGGTTGCCGACCAAAGCTATAGAACCCAATCTGTCCTGTTTATTTAACCCATAACTGGAAGGAAGAGACGGATTAATACCTTTCCCAAGGGTATTTGCGTGTAAGTGAATGCAATGAATGGATAGATTAAAACTCTAAAAAATGGCCTCAGTCATTTACCTACTACTGCTAGGTTGCCTCTCCATGCCTTTTTTATAGTATATTAAAAATTATATCTTATAGTATATAATTATATTAAATTATACCAAGAAATGTATATGTGATGTTGATACTATCTGAAAATGTTTATTTGTCTAAATGTACATAATGTTTACATTTAAAATGCTGAAAAATTATCTTTTGTCACTAATTGTTTTAAATCAAACTGTAAAAATTATTTTACAAAATCTCAAGATACCTTCCATAATAAAACTGCAAATTATCAATGGTAAAGAGTTCTAAATGTATTTCACTCACTGCACCTTCTAGCACTAACTTTTTCAGCTGACATGAAGTGGAAATATTATATTGACTCCATTGCTAAGTCAGCTGTTAAGAAAGTTGGTTCATTGTCATATGAGACAATTTTTTTTCTGGGATTCACCTTACATATTTATAAGTCTGCTATTTGTCCATGCTTAGAATATTGCTACTACATATGGTCCAGTGTCTCTTTTATTTACCTTGAGCTCCTTGATAAAATCCAAATAAGAATCAGCAATATTATTGATCCTGAACTGGCAATTTGGCTTCAATCAATTACACACCACCATAAGGTTGCCTCTCTGTGCTTTTTTTTATAAATACTTTCATGGTGATTGTTTGGATGAGATGTAAGTTCTATGCTAACAGTTTCTTTTCTCACATTTCTTACTTATAGAACTCCCTTTCAGCTCTATGTTTTCCAGCCATACTTTAATCTGCAAAAATTTAAATGCAATGTCAATCACTATCCACTGTCCCTCTGATTCTCTGTTCTCTTTCTGCTTAATGTTTGTGTCCTTAATTCTTCCACACCCTGTAAACCCTTGCATTTTAGTGGCTTTACTGCCTTGCTTGGGGTGATACTGTAAAAACAAGAAAAAATTATTTTTATACAGTGCCAGGATACTTGAGTAAGTTTAGCTTTTTAAAAAAAAAGTAAAGATTCTTTTTTTTTGTTAAGAAATAAAGTAATTCCTTTTCATGATATTAAGACCTTAATACATTTCATTTGGAAAATAAATTAATTCTACCTTAGTTCTTTTCTCAAAATGAAACCATTACATTGCTGTTTTTAATCAAAGGACATCTGAGAAGGGCAATGTTAATACTTGCACACCTGGGTTTGTCTGAATGAGAATTTTGTATATATTATTGCTGGTACATTTTGTGATGTTAATAATACGAGTACATTATCTTGTAGACTATTTTGCATGTGTCTACCTACTTCAGTTCATTTGAAACTGGCTCCTCAAATTTATTTTACTAGACTTTGATATCTTCTAAAAGTTCAATACAAGTTAGTTCATTTCATTCCATTCCATATCATATATTTTATAAAAATATGAAACAACATCTAACTATAAGATAAGTGGGTGCATTTGGGCAATTTTTTTTATTTATTTATTCAAGTTTAGTTAAAAACCAATGAAGGTTCTTTTTAAAGGATTTTTATTTATTTATTTTTCCATATTTTGGACCATTTCTTTGGTTTTGGATGAAAGTTTAAATATAAATTCCATTGTCTGAGTATTTTTGGCTTTCATATGCTATAATCAAAGAGTTGAAAATACTTGAGTAGGTCTTTTTTATATCTGTCAAATCAATCCAATTTGATACAATGTAATATTATAACAATACAATAAAGGTATATCCTAATCAATGGATACCAAAAAATAATGTTCTGATGGTGCCAAATATAACTTGATCAAGTATCATTTGTAACTTGTGTCACAATGTAATGTGCATTCATGTTATTACATGTTTAGGATCAAGAAAGGAATTATCCAAAAAGAATACATTAATCACAAAAATGTGTGTTGTGGTGCAGTGGATATCAGATTGGAACAAGAAATTGGGAGCCGAGTTCTAATTCCAGCTGAATTCGCTGCATTCACTTATGTGCAAATACCCTTGGGAAAAATATTAATCTGCCTCTTCCCTCCAACTATGGGTTAAATAAGAGGACAGATTGAGTACTATAGCCTTGGTTGGCAAGACAATAATGGCAACCTATTATCGCAAAATCTTCTGCCTAGTCAGTCATGTCTCTTTCAAGACATGATTGCCCAAAGTATGTATCATGTATGGCACTTAACTGACTCAATCACAAAAATATCTGAAATTAGAATGTGCTGAAGAAGAGTAACCGAGACTTTTAACAAAATAACTATTTACTTCCCTACAAATTCTTAAAAATAAAAACAAACTTAAAAGATAGACCTTTAGTAACTTTTGCTCACCTCTGCTGTGGCGAGGTATTGAACTCCTAATTTTTGGGGTCAAATCACTGGATTACTTCAACCAACACTTTTATCCACTGGGCTATGTGTCATGACTTGACCCAAAGAGTTGCGAGTTCAATACCTGGCCACAGCAGAGGTGAACAAATCTTGGAGAGTTGAGCTACTAAAGGGAAATAACTGAAACTGAGATATCCAGAAAAGGCATGTCATGTGGAACTAGAACAATTTACCATGGTAGATGAAATATAGGTTTTGGTTCAAAATTCCAATCTATATCACCTGAAAAAGGCCAGAGTATACAACAGCCGAAACATTATGAATATGATCATAAAGATGAGGATAACAATCCAAACAATGTAAATAGTGTTCAAATTAGGTATGGTCTATGGGAGAAAATACTTATTTTATTAACACAGGAAATTCCTTGGAACACTGGATTAATCGCTTGATCAAAGAAGTTGCCAGATAAGATTACAAATCTACCCACTGAAATACTGAAATGTTATCTTTAACAAACGTGACTTTGAAAGAAAATATAGTTGAATGGTGTGAACAAGTTTAGAAATTTGATATTCTACATGAGGTTTCGGAATATAATTAAGGAAGTGTTCACTTACATCTAAGAAAGAAAAAACATTGATTTAGAGTCTATATATACATATATATATATATAATATATATATATATATATATATATATATATATATATATATATATATATATATATATATATATATATATATATATATATATAAAGAGAGAGACATCTTGTTGGTATGGCAGAGAGGGGCCATGTGGTTTGAGTAGTACACAGCTTCCATATATCATTACCCTGTCCTGCACCTTAGAATGCTCACTCCAGTCTTACCACTAAAAGGTTGAATTTTGAACAAACAGCACATTACCCTTATCTTGTGAGATAAATGGATGCCTACTATGTGTGTTTGTGTGTGTATAAAAACTAACCAAAATGCTTATGACTTTATTTTGATTTTAGATATCAAAACTTGTTTTTCTCTTTTCAAGAGCAAAGTATTTTAATAGTCACAAATGTATAATTAAATACAAACATCTTTAAAATAGAATTAAAAAATGGTTTTATTGTTGTAAAATGAAAGATATATTAAATATATAACAATAATTTCTTTGTTAAATGTGAAAATTTATAGCAGTATGATCAGAACATCATTAATACTTTATCTTAATATTTTGGCAGATGAGTATCTGGATTAATTATCACTATTCCACCACAATGCTGAATATTCATCATGAATTGTATTTAATCTACACTAATGCCCTTGGGAAAAGTATGAATCTATTTCATATCTTCTTTTTATGGTCAAAGTAATAAAGTAGACTGGGTTTTTGAGCTAAGAGAGTTAATGAGAGAGATAACACACAATTCAAACTGGGAATGAAGCCACTTGGAAATCAACTTTTCATTTTCTCAGCTTCTGTAGAAAGCTGATACCAATACATATTTATTCCCAAAGCTTTGACAACAAGCCTAGCAAGATGGAAATGGATTCAATTGAAAAACATGAAAAAGAGAATCTCCCCACAACACCTCACAGTGCAAGCAAATGAGAGAGATGAATTTGTTTTAATAAGAGAAATTTGACTTCTTAAAGCCTAGACCGAGAAAGAAAAAAAATTAATTTCTTGTATTGCTCCAAGTCTTGTAGTTTATTTTTCATTTTTTGTTTTTTTTAATTTTAGTTCACCTCATGCAAGGCAATAAAGCCACTAGAGCAGAAGGGGTTACTTGGTGTGGAATAATTAGAAAACAGAAACATTACTAATGAGCAAGAATAAAAAGAGTAAACAGAAGGATAGTAGATAGTAATTGGTATTGGATTTAAATTTTTGTAGATTAAAATTGGCTGGAAAGTATGGAACTTGAAGAGAGTTTGACAAGCAAGAAGTACAAGAAAAGAAATTGTTAGCTTAGAACTTAGGTTGCATCTAGCCAATTCAACTGTAAATTGAAGAAACCTTGTTACTAATCTAGTCAGTCAGTCAAAGTGCCATACATTATACACACTTTGGGCGATCATGTCTTGAAAGAGACATAACTGACTGGGCAGAAAATTATCCTGCAGTAGGTTGCCATTGCTTTCTGCAGTAGACTGGTTGTCAGTCATGGCTATAGATCCCAATCTGTCCTATTATTTAACCCATAACTGGAGGGAAGAGACGAATTAATACCTTTCCCAAGGGCATTTGTGTGTAAGTGAATGCAAGGAATTCAACTGGAATTTGAACTTGGCTCCCTGATTTCTCGTTCCACTGCACCACAACGCACATCCCATCTAATCTAGTACTGCGCTTAAATTCATAAAGTCTAAGAGCAAATAGCTCATCCGAACAATTACCATGAAAGTATTTATTAAAAAGGCACAGGGAAGTAACTTTAAGGCAGGGGCAAAGAGTCTGAAGCTGAGATGATAATATTGCTGATTCTTCTTTGGATTTTATCAAGAATCTCTAAATATTTCGTAGGTGCACCAGACAATATTCTAAGCACATACAAATGGTAGACATAGATATATAAGATAGATTCTGGAGAGAAAAATTGTTTAGCACAACAGAGTGAACCAACTTTCTGAGCAGCTGACCTACCAAAGGATTCCATATAGTCTTTCCATTTCATGTCAGCTGAGAACATTAGCCTGAGAAGGTGTAACAAATCACTTTCCTGGAGGATTTGCATGCTTTTAATTACAGGGACAATAAAAAAACTTTTTATTAAATACTTTAAGTGAAATTCTGTTGTTATTCTTTCAATTGTTCAAACAAATATCCGCATAGATGAGTATACAACTTCACATATTTAACAGAATAAAGTGTTTTATCTTCCAAGAATGGTTGAAAACTACTAGTCCAAGTATCTCAGTAGCATCTAAGTCAAAGGTGCATTGTTACTTATGAACAACAATAATATTTTTCTATATACTAAAAAGGAATCATTGTTATTAACAATTAGAGATATAGTTTTGACAAATTCCATCGTATGTGCAGTTTATATGCATTTGTACAGATATGACAAGATTGTCTGCTTACTCTCTGCAATACGACACCAGTTAAGCATCAGACAAAACCTCTTCTGTTAATCAATAAAACACTTATTGATTAATCTTGAATACTAGTCATGGTACTGTGATTACTGACTGGGTCTTCTAAGCATCCTAAATTGAACTTGATCAACACTGGGCAAAGTAAAATAGGTTTAATAAATATTTATTAAGTTTAATTATCAATTAATAGACTTTTCTACATGAGTAGCTATTAATTATGTTTTGGGTCCCAATGATTCAGTTTATGATTGAGTCATTTTTTACAGCTTATCAACACTTGCATGTTATTTAAAGCCAGAAAATTTTTTTCTAGATTGTGAGAATTTTTTTTTTTGAGATAATAATAATTTAGAAATACAAGTCTTACAAATTACCCACAGCTTGGGGGAATTTGTGGATTCATACATTTCTAAAAGGTATTTGTGTATGAGTCAATTTAATAAACCCAACTGGAATTGGAACTTTTCTCCAATTAATAAATCTGAGCCATTATTTATTACACCAGCTGCACATACAAGCTTATGGCACCTGGTATTCCTAATTGGTCATCAATCTAGGTACTGACCATGGTTGATGCTTCACTTCAGTAATCATATAGGAAATTCACTCTAAAAGTCTTGTTTCTAACTGCATAAAGGGAAGGTGGAGCATTATTTGACTGCTTATTCAGCAGAAGGCTGCTATAACAAAACAAAATAGAATATACGTACTAAAAAGCTAGGAGAGGATGATGTATTTTATCAAGTTATATATAGCCTTAATAATCAAGATGCTGACATTCCACACTACTTTAAATAAAAGGTTAGAAAGGAAACCTCCATGAATACGAGAAAGAGCAATAACAACTACTGAACTTAAGAAATGTGTTTCCTGAATAATTGTCTTAAAAGAAAGATTTTATAAATTTCAAAGCATTGCTGGTTGCCCGATCAATGAATGCCAAATGTTTCCAGTGAAATAACTAATATTATCATTTCCATTAGATATCCATCATGATGAACAGTTAAAAATCACTGGCCATGATAAACCAGGGTTAAATAACCATGTCTGGTTTTCATGCTATGAAAACAGACATATAACAGAACAAAGACAGTACAACATGTGAGTGTGTGTGCATGCATATGATATTCTTGTAGTCAGTCTAAAAACCACCAGTTATCTATGACTATCATAGATGATAAGGAACCTTCATTAACATCATTTCTTACTAATTCATCATTCTTTTGCATTGATGTTGATGCCATCACTTGCATTGTTTCACATTGTACTACAGCCAAATTTTAAACAAAGAAGTTTTTATCATATTTAAAGAACCAATATAAGACAAAGAAAATAAAAAAACCAAATTTGATCATGATAATCATATATACAGCAAATAAGTTGCATTGTCATCTATTGAATAAAAAAAAATTTCCAGAAATTGGTAAATTGTCATAGTAGAACACCTATACACATATACATAGTACTCCCTCCTTCTCCTTGTCATAACAGACATACAGAATCACCCATTAGTGTTTTGTCCTGTGATTGGCTGATTTGATGATGACGTAACAGTTTTCCAAAACCTCCTACCTATTGCCAAAAACTGCAACGTCAAACCTGTATAAAAGTGCACACACCTTACATACATTATCTAAGATGAAATTGCTATCAGTTCTTTTTTTTTTAATACTAGCCTTCAACACCCATCAAATAAATGATGGTGTCAAAAATGAATCTGAGAAATAAACATAAAATGTAATTCTTACATATGTGTGCATATGTGTACGTATATAATTGTTGTGAATAATTTATTTTACAAAAAATATTTTTCAACAATGTCCTACTTTGTCAAGGCACTTAATTCAGTAATGATATTAATATTATTCACATAAATCAAACATTATAAAGTGTCAAAGTAAAAACTTAGTGATTTACTTTATTTTTTATATGTATATATTTGAATTTGTTATTTGTTTAACATTATTATTTTTTAATAGATACTTGTATTTGAGTATAAAGTCTCTTTCTCTCTCTCTCTTTATATATATATATATATATATATATATATATAGTTAAAGAGAACATTATAATTTCTACTTGCCTTAATTGTTTGAGAAATGTGTATGTGTATATATATATATATATATATATATATATATATATATATATATATAAAATAGTAATATATATGTTTTTGTGATCTTCTGGTAAAAAAGAAAAAATATTTATGCTTTTTTTCCCCCATCTCTAAATAAAAGTGTTATAATTTTTATCTTAGTAAAGAATAAAAATTTAACATTTTTAAGTATCACAGAAAAGAGATATTTTAAAAAGTTCATGAATAATCTGTCATGATAAAAATTGTAAATCTACAGAACACATTCACTGAAACTTTTCATATTTGAATCCTGGCATATCATCTATGTTTTCTTTTAAAGAGGTATCATTAGAAAT
This sequence comes from Ascarosepion bandense, assembly GCA_037127315.1. Lineage (NCBI taxonomy): Eukaryota > Metazoa > Mollusca > Cephalopoda > Sepiida > Sepiidae > Ascarosepion > Ascarosepion bandense. The sequence continues at coordinate 1,849,342 of JBBBDQ010000382.1, forward strand.
TGCAGAATAAAGTTAACTACATTTTATTTTGGTAAATAAAAAACAATTATTAATACATCCACTGCTACCTTGGCTATTTGAATCTTTACATTATATCTATGTTTTTGTTTGTAATCCTTAGAAACTGTTATAAAAGACTACTAATGCTTTATTTTGGTAAATAGAATGAAATTTATTAAACAAGAAAGAATGATATTAATATGTATCCTGAGCACGAGCCTTGTTTTTTGTTTATTTTCCCTTCCATGGAAGATGATGCATCTGTGCATAAAATGCTACAAAATGCACATGCATATCATATGGCATTAAACATATTAAAAATATCGACATTGCATGGCTATTGCTTTAATAAGGTTTTTCAAATGTATTGTATCATAAATCAAATGGTAGGCATATGGAAAATAGTTTGGCTGACATTCAAGATTTTTTAGAAGACTATTAATACACACAAAAACAGTTAAGAATATTCAAGAAATAAGGTAAAACATTAACAGACAAAATTTAAAACTAATTCAATATATTGAATTAGTTTTGTAAATGATTCAAAATTTAGTCATGATGTGTTTGCAAAGAAGAAATATAAGGAAAACTTTCTATTTTTATCGGTGACATTAACAGTAAAATTTGTAAAATTATCATTTAAAAAGAGGGAATTGTACACGAAAAGATTGCTGTGATAATGTAATGTTCATTCATAGATAAAATAAACTGAAAAAGTTGTAGGCTCAAATTTCCACTCTATTGATGTACAAATATTCTACGCATCAGCAAATACATATAAATTGAAATAGTCATGTTGTTACAGTTTAAATTGAACATTCTATTATATCTTGCAAACAATACCAAGAAAAATACACACACATTCACAGATTTTATATATATATACACACACACACACATGCACATTTTACACATGAGGAAAACAATATATAAATTTTTATATTTTAGGAAAATTGACGACAAAGTGGAAACAATTTTTTAGGTGGTATATTTTGTCCTTTAGAACTTCATTGGGCTAAAGTCATCTTCTATAATGTGCAATATATAATAGCAAAAGTGATCAAAAGAAAAAGAAACTAAAAATTGACTACCCAAAAAAAATAGAAAAAAAAATTTAGTTTCAAATATCAGCATCCCCTCCCTTTTTTGTGTGTGTGATTTTAGTTGGATGAACACCTAAAGAATAAAAAACGTGTCAGTTATAAAATGTTCAAATTTTCAACTGTCACTGTGTGTGTATATATATGTATATATATAGACGTCAAAATAAATAAATTGCAAACATTGTGCCTGCTTATTTTTATTAAAATCCATTCATACTTGTGTATTATAATTGAAAGATGTCAGAAATGAGCTGTAATGTTGACAGATGTTATCATTCATTTCTCAATGTACCCAAGTACTTTCAATCTCTTTCCGAGATCATCTTCAGTGGGGTGAATTATGGTAACAAAAAATAACCACAAAATTGTGTTGCTAAAAATTATTTTCTGCTTCAAATATAATGGTTAACAAATTGCTAACGTTCATTAGAACGTGAAAATTATCCACAATGGAAGTTTTTTATATATTGTATTGTCATGGTCATGCACATGTTTAAAGCATGAAAAAACTTTTCTTTTTACAAACATTTTAAAAAATTACTACAGTATTAATAGCTGATTCTATTTATTGAGGCTTAAGTGTTTTAATGAATATTGCCTCAAGAATCTGTAGTTTGCTTTTGTTGTTTTCTTGGTGTAGGATAGTTGTGTTATTGATTATTATTTTTTATATGGTGAATGTAGACAGGAATGTTGTTGTAGATGTCTAGAAATGAATGAATGGTCAGACAAATGTAATGTAAGACGTCTTGTTAATGTAGTTGTTGTAACTCCAACATATATATTTGTTTTTTTGTTAGAGATACATTCTCCCAAGAGACATTTGAAGACATGTGAACAGACAACAAAAAAAGAAGAAAATTCTCCAAGGGATGTAACTGCTAATTAATGGCAAATCTTTAGATGTGCTCCCTTCTTTAATTCCACCAGTTTAGGCTTTTACAGGTAGGATTCACTATGTTACTTCCACAGAATCAGATGACCTTTAATCCCTCCATGTTCTAATTGTAAAAAGAAATTTCCACTTAGACATCATTTTTTCAAGTGGTACTTTGTTGAGCAGACTCCTGCAGGGATGCTTCCCTGAAAACTACAATCTTAACTTCTTCAAGTCAAGAGTGAATCATTATCTATCCTCCTCATCCTCATAATATTCACTTCCTACCACCTCCTTTTTCATTCATATCACATACACCATTCATCATAACTATTTTAACAGTAACTCTTTACCTTGATTGGATCTTATAACTTGTATTGGGTGAACTTTAATATTAACATGCACCCACATATATATATATATAAGCACAAAGCATTTGTCACTTTAACTGAGCAGGTTTATGCTGGCTTTGAAGTTTTGTGAGGACACTGTTATAATGTTTGCAAACCAGCCCTGACAAGTGAGAACATCATAACAGTGCCCTCACAAAACTTCGAAGTCAGCATGAACCTGCTCAGCTAAAGTGACAAACTCTTTGTGCTTACCAATGCTCTATTTCCACCCTGATATCAAGCACTTTACAATAAAAAAAACCTGTTTGCCAAAATAAATTTTATCAGTAAAACCACTGAAAAAACAACCTCGGTGCTAAATATTATCACAACACACAAGTTTTAGGTGCATTAGAAAATAAAGAGACTATGTTGAAAAATAAATATTTATGGTGAAATTTCTTTTTCAACATTAAGCAATGGTCTGGACTTACTAATAAACATAGAAACTAGAGTGAATCAATAAGTCTATAGCTCTACACTGTTATTAGATAAAAGCATTTGCTTATTCCGCAATGTTGCAGACTGCACATCAACATGAGATATGTATTTTCATATTAATTTTGTGAGCCTACTTTTCCTTGCTGGTTCAAGACATGTTGGAAGAGAGTATTCAGAAGATTTTCTTGCAGTAAGTTGTCATTTCTATCTGAGTTAGATTGCAAACCAAGGTTATAGAACCCAATCTATTTAACTCATAGCTAGTGGGAGAAGAGATGAATTCATATCTTTCCCAAGAGTATTTGTGCATAAGTGATCACAAAAAATTCAACTGAAATGAGAAACCAGCTCTGTTTTCTCGGCTAATATCCACTGTACCACAATGAACATCCTGTTATCAAATAAATTCAGTCAGTTAAGTGACATACATAATACACACTTGGACGAGCATTTCTCGAAAGATACATGACTGATTGGGCAGAATATTTTCCTGCAGTAGGTTTCCATTACTGTCTGCAGTAGATTGGTTACCAACCAAGGCTATAGAATCCAATCTGTGCTGCTATTTAATCCATAGCTGGAGTGAAAGGAGATGTATTAATACCTTTCCCAAGAGTATTTGCATGTGAGTGTATGTAACAAATTCAACTGAAATTCAAACTTGGCCCTTCGATTTCTTGTTCCAAGCTGATATCCACAAGATTAAGTATTCTTAGACATGTGTAGCAAAACAATCTACCCCCAAATAAAGGGTTTAGTTAAATCTTTCCTGAAGGCTAACTGGATCAACAAGTATCTGAAGTAGACTGAGGAGTATAATGATCAGAATATTATGATAATAACAACAAAGATGAGGATAACAATGATAAGTCCTTATCTAAGAAATTCAGCAGAAATTAGCTGAATTTCAATGTATAATTTCCAGAGTATGTCTAATTTATGTGATTAATGAAAAACACTGGGTTAAGCGCATTTGCAAACAAGGATATTACACGTTGAAATGTTTATTGTGTAAAATATATATATATATATATATATATCCCTGAGCGAATAAGTCTAACAAACCCAAAGAATAAAGTCCAGCCACGAGGCCATAAAACACACCCCATCTTCTAATGTTAAATCTGTCTACAAAATTCCCGACACTTTCATTAATCAACTATATTCCCTACCCACCCCATTTTCTTCAAAATTCTAACGGACAATTTGCAAGACTTATTTCCTTATCGCTAATCCTCACCAACATCCCACACACAACTTGCCAAATATAAGAAAAGAGGCTTTCCATTCCTTTCCACATCACCTGATGAGATATTGTAATTTCAATGTCAAAACAAAATGTACAATTTGTAGTGGATATAAAAAATGTGTACATGTTCTAAAATATATATATATGATGGCTGTTCACTTGTTAAACAAGTATGATTACTGCTAACAAGTTTGATCAATGATTTTGGCTCTTGTGAAAATGACAATGGCTCTTCAAGCAGCAAGTAATTTGTAATGCTTATTATTACAGATATAGTAAACTAAGTTGTTTTGTACAGTGACTGGCTTGTTTTGTAAAGTCTGTTAGCTTGCTTTTGAGTTATGTGACGAGTGAATTCACAGTGGTTTTTGCAGGTTTTTTAACCCAACCTGCTTGTTAAGTTATTTTCAGCATAGTACTGATAGAAATTTTTGAAAGGTTTACCAAAATGAACCTTAGAACCGTATGAGACACACAGACAGAAAGAGAAAGGGATTGTCAACTATAAGAGACTTACTATTGTACCAGAAGTCATGAGATATAATAAAAATTTAATATATGTCAGGTCTATAAATAAATCTAAGTAACTTCTCATCAGCAAAAGGAAATGCAGACAAATTTTTAAAATAAATTAAGTGATGAAATGAAGCATGGATAATGTTGCTCTTCAATAAAGAAGAAAAAGGTAGTTATACCGCCTGGTTAAGTTGTCTAGACAAGAGAAGAAAATGCACCAATTTTGATCAAAATATAAGTGTATTAATCTATAATCTGTATTTGAGTGAAAATATTTAGATTTTGCTTTTGATAGAGATGAAATTGTATATAACAAGAATCTTTTTTTTACTTTTATATTGTGTCCCTTCAGGATGTGGATAATAATGGCATAGTTTTTCACAGTTTCTTAACTCTTGTGCCCGTTACCAGTGTTTCTCTTTTTCCCAAGCCTCCTATACCCCTTCTGTTCTCACAAGCTTGTTCACTGCCACCTTCCCCTATCTCTCTTAACCATGACATGTTCTGTGAGAGTCAAGTTCTCCACACCCTTTTTCCTCATTTTGCATCCAAGAAATTTCATCTGTCTTTTCTTATTATGAGTATAACTGTTCTTTTTGTTAACTTTAAGACTTCCTCATTGCTTACCTGGAATTCTCAGTATCCTTCTGTAGAATCACGTTTCTGTTGCTTCCAGTTTTCTCTTGATGTTTGGGAAGATTGTCTAGAATCCACTGCCATACAAAAGGATGTTCAGCATCCTTTATTTCTAATGAAATATTCTTGTTTCTTGGTTGAGCTTTTGGAATTCAACCAGCTCCTACTTAGTCACCAAAGTTAAGCAACAAGATTCCTGGTCAGTATAAAATAAGTAACTATTTAAAAATATATACTATTTGGGGTAAAATTCAGTATCACTTGGATTAGATGTACTTTGTGATGCTATCACGGAGGAAGTGCAGGGTTGCTGAAGAATTTAGACAATCAATCAAACACATAAAAACACAATATCATTAATTAGAAAAGCAAAGAGCACAAACATAAAACAGACATTTTTCCAGTAACAGGGTCAAACCTAATGCTGTTAGCAATTGTGCATGTGTGATGATGAATATTTTTAGAAAATTGTGTTTAAAAAAAAACAAAAAAAAAACAAATTATAATAGGCTGAGCAGGTTTAATCAGTCAACATTCCTGCATGATCCTGGCAGTTGCATAAAGGCAATGGCTGCTAAAACTTCCAGGAAAACTAAAACAAAATATTTTAAAAAAAGGATTGCCATGTGGCTAGAAAATTCTAAATTTCTTCAAGTCATCATGAAGCAGTATTTTGAAAATATTCTTCTGGACATGCCTAAAAAACAGAATTCTTGACATGGGTGATAAGCAATTTTTTTTTTTTTAAAGAAGGTCAATGAATTAAAAGACAAACAGGAAATGTTCAGAAACACCCTTTACTCCTTTAATCAACATAACACAACCTATTTTTAAAGATGTAACTTTAAATATAGGTTTGATTTCATAAAGATTTTAATAGTCAGCCAATTCAAAAATATTCTTGCTATTTTTATTTGCCTTTGCCAGTAAAAAAAAAAAAAAAAAAAAAAAAAAATTATGAGAAACCCTTTAGTTATAAAACACTAATGATTACTTTTTTATGCAGGTTATTTAAAGCTAGAAAATATTTTTAGAGTGTCAGAATTTTGTGGGGCAGTAATAATGATTTATTGATACAATTCCTATTAATTAATATATAAGCAAGTGGGAGAAGTGGTACATTCATTCCTTTCCATATAAGTGAATATAACAAACTCAACTGGAATTGAAACTTAGCTCTCTGATTTCAAATTCCAAACTCTTATCCATTGCACTACCCACACATACAAATTTACAGCATATGGTATTTGCAAGTGGTCACACATCTAGGTACTGACCAGGCTTGATGTTGTTTAACTTTGGTGATCATATGAGAACCAGTGTTTCAATGTGATATGGCTGTAAACCTCAAACACTAATGGTATCCTTTTTAGTTAGTAGAGCATATACTAAGCAACAACAAACAAAAAAAAAAAATCAATAAGAAAAATAAATAACAGTTTTCACAACAAATAAACATGACTTTTTACTCAAACCAAGAGCCAAGCCCTGAATAAACAAAAAAAATTGCACATGATTGTACCTTGTTGTTCTGATCTCTTGTTTATCAAATACAAGATCCACAAAAAAAGAACCATTTAACAGTTTCAGATTGATTTTACGTTATATAAAATATAAAGTCAAGCGCCGGTGGACTGCCACAATAATATATCCATTGCTTTCACATATGTATTAAGCAACTATTGATCATATATTTTATTCAGTTACATGCAGATAATATAATATACTTTAGGCAAAGCCAATACTTTAGACTACACAAATAAGATAATCAACTCCCAAAAGAAATAAGCAAAAAATCTAAATCCAAAAATAAATGAGTAAATAATAAACAAATCAAAAACTCCAAATGAACACAAGCAAATGTAATAATAATCAAATATTTCAGTAACCAATAATAATTAGTCAAGCGTTAACAGAAAACACTATAAAAAAATAGCTACAAATAGCCACAATTGGATCTACAATTATTTCTGCTCAGTAGACCCTAGGATGACTTGAAACATAACTGTTAATACCCACCCAATAACCCACAAAATAGCCTATTCTTGGCCGGAAGACAGGATCAAAGAGTAGTATCTGTTCTCAGATACTCACTTCCTGCTCATTGGCCATCTGGTAGCAATGACCAGCTTTGTATCCAGTTACCACATAAGCAGGGGATGGGTAATCTTTGACCAATGGCCTGAGCATGTGTAGTCAGGTTCCCCATGTTAAAAACCGACCTTGTGTCACAACTTGCTCCAGTGGGAGAGCAGAGTAAATCCTGACCAGCTTTGACAAGCAATGACCAGCTTTGTACCCAATTACCGCATAAACAGGGGCTGGGTAATTTTTGATAAATATTACTACCCATAATGCATCACTGGCCAGTATATATATATATATATATATATATATATATATATATGTGTGTATATATAAATAGTCAAACCAAAACAAAAATTCAACAGACATCAGTTATTATTTTATATCAAGAGAATGCTGAATATATAGGGCTGCTTTAAGTTTTAAATTCTGATGTCTCTAGATACATAAAATGTAGCCTGAAAAATAAGCAAGCATATATCTGCTGATAAAATGGCTAATTAAATCACTCTTTGCTGCGATAATTATAGTAAATAATAGTCTAACATTTAATAAATACATGTGCACTTTTGTAAAATAAATTTTAAAAAAACTAATTAGCCTCTTGTTACTGTTTTTCTTTATTTCTCTTTTTTTTTTCTCCTCAAAACAATCTTTCTATACAGAATTGGCTCACACACTTCATATGTGAGATCAATCAGATATGGTTGCTAGAACCTTCTTTTAAATTAATGAAACAGCTAAGCAAAAATTAAAATGGCCTTGAATGACTTGCATCAGTCAAATCAACATAACTGTTAACAAAATTAAACCCTTCTCCATATAAAAACAAAGTTAGGTAATGGCTTAGTGGTTAAGCACAGGGCTGGAGTTTATGATCATTAATACAATCACTATTGTTATACAAATGAGGCTTGTTAAGTCAATGAGGAGAGAAATTGATATTCAAATGAAAGCCTTCTATGCAAGTAGCCAGTCATGCATTAGTTAAATTCAGATGACTTAGTTATCAAAAAATCAATAAATCTCTAAAATTTGTGTTTGTAAATTAGTTTAATTTATAGGAGTTATATATAAGGGAAAATTATTTTATTTCTAGATAGAGGGATTTAGGGAAATAGATCAGGCCAGATCAAGTTAATAATCTGCCACATGGACCATGAATGAGTAATTAACAACTAAATCAGCTTCCCCATTCACTTTTTATCTAGTGAGGAGGGAGGCATGCCGACCCCAAGTTGAAAAACAAGACCTGTCAAAGGGTGGATGAGCTTCTTGCAGGAGCCAATGGCACACACACACATATATATATGTGCATGTGTGTGTGTGTGTGTGTGTGTGTGTGTGAGGCAAGGATTGAGTTTCAAGCTTTGAATGGCAAGTTACCTAAAGATGGTGTTTTTATACTCAGTGTACTTGGACTAACATGAGTGCTTCAGTTGGGTTTCAGAAAGAGCATTCAGCCTTGTAAAACCTTGTCATTGTACTAAATCGTCTGCTAGGCAGGACTTACCTTGCTTTGTGTGAAATTAATCCCAGTCCTGCCTCAACAGAAAAACAGGACTATATTGGCAAAATGTGTGACAAGACAATGAAAATATTAGGTAACGTCATAGATGAAAAAAATGAATCAGTCTGTTTAAGCTCTTGGTTCAGCCAAGAAACTTTTCACTCCTCATGTCTATGTCTGTGTGTGTGTATATATATATATATATATATATATATATATGGATGTAAATAAGTATACATATGTGTATACATGCAGGTACGAACCCATATATAAATATTTATCTGGTGTTAATAGAATAGTGCTCAATGTAATATACCAGAGCTATTAAGTATATATTAATAAATATACATATTATCCTACGTCTAATGCACGACTCAAGAGTTTCATGCACTATGCAATCATCAAGTGCATATTATGAACTGTTTCTAGATTTGAACTTTTATTTTTGGTACAAGCATTGTTTAAGGGTGTTATAAAATATAAATCTGGGGTGCCATTTTTTCATTTATTAAATGTGTAACTTGGTTTATGTGTATGAGTCTGTAGAGACCTGTGAAATATGTATGATCTCATACATAAATATAGGTATGTATTTGTGCATCAATAAGCCCAGGGCCTAATGATGAAAACAAAGCATAAATTTTATTTTTCAACATAATTCATTGATACATATTAATCACATTGATTGAACACCATATAGTGAAAATTTCACATGAATATTTAGTTAATATCTGTACCAGACTAAATTTATTAATGTATGTGTGCATGTATACACATACATGTGTGTGTGTATGTACTGTCTAAACATATTTTGTTAGATATAAGAGACAATGAATGTCTATTATGTTTAATCATGAGCCATTCTAAACATTGTAGTTTGGTTTTAATTTCTGGTGAAAATAAAGACAAAAACTGTCCAACATTTGGTTATTTTTTATTACACTGGTTCTAAGCTTTTGGCTCACATGAGCCATCTTCACATGACACCCAGGTAATATTTATACTCAAATAGATGGTATTGCAATGGGGGTCTTTAGGTCCTCTCTTTTCTAATTAATATATGGCACATTTAGAAATAAAAAACTTAATGACACTCATAAACACCCTATATATGTAAGATACATAGATGACATTTTTATTTTAGCTAAAAATATTGATCAAATTACACAACTTACAAATGTCCACAAATTTACATTAGAACTTAATAAGAAAATTCCATTCCTTGATGTATTTATTAATTCCAGCACACATAGATTTACTACTTTTGTTTATAGAAAACCAACTAGCAAAAAATTTGTGTCTTAATTATAATAGTGAATGCTCCCAACAATATAAGTTAGTTGCTATAAAAAACGTATATCTTCTTCCAAAGTCATATTCTATAAAGAATTATACAACATTAAACAAACACTTGTTAACAATGGATTTCCTTACTCTGTCATTGATAAACAAATTAAAATGTATCTTAATAAACTTAATATATATATATATATATATATATATATTTAGTGTATTTAGGCAGCAGATAATTATCTAAACATATATTGTTAAATATAACATAAATATATATATATATATATATATATATGATCAAGAAACTATTTTAATTCAGTTCTCATGTTAATCTTTATTTATCAAGTCAGACTAAAAATTGACAATAATTGTTGTAGGTCAGTGTTAAAAGTACTAAGATGATAACAACCAATGAATATTTATAAGTCCTTTCAAATCTCTAACAAGTCTATCAATGGCTCATAAAGCTCAAGTACTGATAATAGTTATTAAAATAACCAAAATAGTTTATGATGAAATCGTGGCCCAATATTATGAAAAAGTAAAAATACTCTCAAAAATTCTGTTTGCCTCGGATTAACTTCTGCTTTAAAAAAAGAAAAAAAAATCAAATGCAAATCACAATAAAATGAATGTTCTATCAATATCAATTTCCTGTGACCTTTAATTTATTTGTAACTTTTGTGGTGTTCCCTAGATATTTTAAACAGTATACTGGTGTTAGTATTATAAAACGGTCTTGTAGGTAATATGAACATGTAATAGGTCACAGCAGAATAATTAATTTACAGCTATTTCATGCCAATTTTCATCACTCATAACAATTGTTGATAGTCCTAAAATGTATTCATCACAAAAATATGTCACAGATCAATAAGTTTTTTTTTTTTGACAGACAATTGGAAATGTTAATAATAAAGTGGACAAACCTTGAAGGTAGTTATTAATGGATTTTCAAAATATTTATGTGATAAAATGGTTAGGCCACTTTAAATTGAATAAATTTAATGAGCATTTAAATAGAATTGTTTTCAGCAAATCAGAGACTATTGTACTGAATCTAGTGCTTTGATCATTACTTTTTAAATTATGCACACACATTTTACATACATATTTTTTTTTTTTAATCATATCACCCCAAACAAGGCAACAACGCCACTGATGCACAGGGGGCTACATGAGGGTAAAAAGAATGGAAAAGAGAAAGCCGGAAACCGCATCCTAAACAGGAAACAAGGGATGAGCCTCTTCACCTGTTCAATAGATGTGGGTGGAGTGTGAACTGGGCGATAGTTTAGTCTATCTACTCCAATTATATATATATAGCTCCAAGTATAGGGTAGGTATGGATAGAATAATATTCTGTATCCAAAGAAACACTATTCTTAAAAAAGTGCTCAATACAAAATAGAGCTAATAATATTTATTTAGAAATTATAACAAAAATATGTTATAATATCACTACAAAAGTAGCTATTTTGTTTTGACACTACTTGTGTCTTATCAAGTGATGAGATTTATTTCAAGTGAAGTCTTCAACTTGAAATAAACCCCATCACTTGATAAGATACAAGTAGTGTTGAAACAAAATAGCCACTTTTGTAGTGATATTATAACATATTTATGTTATTGTATATATATATATATATATATATACACACAAAACAGTTCAAATCTTATATATTTAATTTATGACACAATTGTAAAAAAAAAAAAAAATTATGGTTGAGAAATAAGTACAGAATTCTGTTTCTAGTTCAATAAACATAAAAAAACCATCAAAGACAACAACAATTTCCCTGGCATTGCACACTTCAATTTACTGTTCCATAGCAATGATGACATCAGATGCATGCTTTTAGCATAATTATTCAACAGCTGACAAAAAAGATGGGGATTGAAATATATTTTCAAAATAACATCCCACATTGAGAGGTTAAACAAGGATTTGGGTTTATTCAGAGAATATAATTTCCATCTAACCAACAACAAGAACATTCTTCGGAAGAGTGAGTTTCACTTCTTTGTTTATTTCTTGTCTTGTTGTAGACAGACACAGGCATGTCTGAAAATTCTGACTTTAAAAATCTTCTTTGTGCTACAATTTAGTCAAAAGACTGATATATAATAAATATCATTAATCTTATTGACAATATTGTTATCATTGCGTTGGCTTTTTATTCCTAAAATTTTATTAAGCAGCCTATCACACACAAAAAAGCCTGCCTTCTTCTACTGAGCACCCATAGCTTAGAAGTAGAATCACTGACTGATGTCAATTTGGTTGGGTTCCAATCCTGGCTAAAAGTAATTGGTTGTCTAACCGTACTCATGAGCTGTGATATAGCGAAACAGATCTGCCTGCAGATGACTATATATATATATATATATATATAAATCCAGGTAAAGAGAACCAAGAGTTTTACAATTCTAAGTTCTTTGGCATTTACTTTTCTTTTTCAAGTGGTCAATGCAATAAATATTGTACAGCATAATATAATCATATAATTAAATTTGTTTTTTAATTAAAAATACATTGCGACACGGAAATTTCTATGTTTCGAGATTTCTATCTCGTCATCAGGCAATGTTAGATCATAGTTGTCAAAGTGATTTTTATTTAAATATAAGAAACAATACATTTGTTATTTATAGAAATGGGAAGACATAAAAATTTATGTGTGTGTTCAATATATATATACATAGGATTAATACAAATAAAATTTGTAACTTAGCTGATTGATGTTATATTTAGCAGCCTGACTCTAGAGTTTCAGAAATAAACCTTTTTAGTGATCATTATTTAAAAAAGATTTTTTTGATATTTAAAATAAAAAGAAATGCTATATAAAAGGAGTTTAAAAAAATTAAAATTTGAAAGTGTTTTATTTTGATAAATATTGCATACCAGTAGGGACCACAATTATTTATTACTAAAATAAAAAAAATATGTTTGTTGAATTTACAACATAAGATTTATATACGTGCATAGCAATGAGAAAAAGCTATTGCAAAAATATCAGTCAGTTAAGTGGCATACATGATACACGCTTAGGTGATCATGTCTCAAAAGAGACATGACTGACTGGGCAGAAGATTTTCCCAAAGTGGGTTGCCATTACGTAACTTTCTGTGATAGACCAGTTGCCAACCAAGGCTATAGAACCCAATTTGTTCTGCTATTTAATCCATAGCTGGAGGGAGAAGAGATGGATTAATATCTTCCTCAAGGGTATTTGCACATAAGTGAATGCAACAGATTCAACTGGAATTTGAACCTAGCTTCCAGTTAAATCTGTCTCATTCATTTACATGCAAATACCTTGGGAAAAGCAAAAAAGCATTCTTTTCTGAAAAATTTTTTAAAATGTCATCATGATTTCAAAACTTGTCTTAAAAAAAGTTTTAAAACCTGGTTAGAATTTCTTAAAAATTTGTTTTTTTAAGTGAAAATTAAGTAATAAAAATAAGTGCTTTCAATTTAAAATAAAATAAAAAAGTAACTACTATTTGCAATCATATAGTCAAAAATATTCTATTCAAGTTTCCAAATCTACACATTGTCAGCCCGTTTTTTTTTTTTATTAAGCTTGCACACCTTCCTAGTTTTATACTAACATTTTTACAACCTTGATCATCTTTTTTATGGGCAGTAAGCCTATGCTAGAAATTTAAGATCTCAATCCATCCTCAGGGCAAATGCTTATATAAATGCATATAAAGAGATCCAATACGTGATTTGGGAGCACACCCATTTTTAGAGTAACTGTCAAAATCAAATATTGATTTACAAAAGAAAAAAGACATTGTGAAACATTTGATTTAGACAATATTTGGATGTAAGCCAAAAAACTTTGAAAATGAACCGACTTATCCCTGCCTAAATCCTAACAAAAGAATGCCAAAGTTCTGTGTAAGAACAACATAATTTAAATTGGTGATTACATTCAATGTAACACCTGAAGTTAATTGGGAATCATGCCAGGTAAACACAGTAGGAACAAAAGGAACAAAACAACTAACCTAAAGCAATACCTATATAAAAAAAAAATGAGAATATTTTAGGGGACTTTTTTATTTATTTATGCAAGCTTCATGTGGAGCATAGAGCTACACCCACACCAAACGATACTCGTAATATCAACTCCATTTTTATGTAACATGATAGCTTGAGAAAAAATACAAACAAATTTTACAAAACCCTAACTACTAATATTTACCAATGGCTATGGGAAGAAATGAATTCTTACTTTTTCCATAGCTAATAATTTGAAGGGAATGCAAACTGTTCCAGCCTGGAGTTTGAACTTAGTTTGTTGATTCCTTTCTTCATGCTGCTAAACATTTTACCACCCATGTTCATTTTCCTTTATCTTTCAGCATTCATACATTTTTTTTTTTATCATTTCACCCCAAGCAAGGCAATAATGCCATGAGAATGCGGGGGCTTACAGCAAGAGAATGAGACGACGTCAGTGAGATGTGAAGAAAAGGAGAATAAAGGGACAGGATTCAGGAAGACAGAAGATGGCTATTGACCTTGTATTTAAATTTTTGAAGATTGTAGGTGGCAGGGAAGCAAGAGATCAGAAGGGAGTTCCACAGGCGAGAAAAGAAACTATTAGAATATAACATATGGTTTCTTTTAGATAGTTCAACAATAAAATAGTGAGACCTAGTTACCAATCTAGTTGCAATCTTGAATTCATGTAGTTGAGGCATTTATTCTGATGAACTTTTTGTTCATCAGAATAATTTCCATGAAAATATTTGTAGAATGATCAGAGGGAAGCCCTGTTGCATGGTGAGAGAGATAGATACCAGGTCAAGATCAATTACATCACAGACCATTCTTTGAATTGTGTTAAAAATTTTGAGATATATAGTATTACAAACAACCTTATCAATAGATCAATTATTGATTTTAACATGGAAAGGCTATTCAATGATAATAAGGTCTAAGGACTACTTTTAGTAAATTGTAGAAGCTAGTATTTAACCACAAACAATTCTGTTGCATACTTCCAAAGTCAAGACAATAAGATATATTAAAACAAAAAACAGCCTTTGTTATTAAAGGAGGATCTGCAACTGATCCTACCTTGGCAGCCCACCTTCAGTCACTTTCTCACCATCATGATGTGGCTTCCCTCTGTCTTTTCTACAGGCATTTTTATTGCAACTGGTCTGACAAGCTTTTTTTCCTGGTTCTCCAACCACATGTATTTATGTGTGTTACTAGATTGGCATCAAGGTCACTACCTTTTATTGTTAAAATAGTTAAATGTAACCGTCTCTTCTACTCTAACAGTTTCTTTTCCAGCACTTCCCATTTGTGGAATTCTCTTCCATTTGCTTGCTTCTCTAATAGCTACAATCACCAAAAGTTTAAATGAAACGTCAATTATCATCTTCTATCTCCTTGATTCCCATCCATCTCTTATCCTTTCTTCGACATCCTCAGTACCTTACTTTTTTCTCCCACTATAACTACCTGTGCATCAGTCCTGCTTTGCTTGGGACGAAATGATTATGACAAAAAAAAAGAGGAGAAGATTTAACATAAAAGATTTTTGGCCTAGGGGATTGTTAATATATAACTGAATAAACGATTACTTAAAACTAAATGCCTTTCATTGCAGTTTGCATAATTAAAATACATGCATAATTTTCTGTTCTGTTCATCAGTCAGTTACATGCCATATGTGATATACACTTGGGCAATCATGTCTCAAAAGAGACATGACTGACTGGAACAAAGATTTTCCCACAGTAGGTTGCCATTACTTTCTGTGGTAGACTGGTTGCCAACTAAGGCTATAGAACCCAATCTATCCTGTTATTTAGCCCATAGCAAGTGATGGATTAATACCTTTCCCAAGGGTATTTGTGCATAAGTGAATGCAACAAATTCAAATGGTCTTCGAACTCAGCTTTTTGATTTCTCACTCTGTTCTTAAATAGCAAAAATACAGTAATTTCTTCAGGTTTAATCAATATTTTCTTTAAAATACATATTTAGATTTGTTGTTCTCATGTAACAAGATACAAGTTTTCAATCAAAAGTTTTGTGGTAATTTTATGAGGAGTTATGTAATTGCAGAATACATTATTTTTCTTTGAGTAGATATCCAGAAATACAACATCTGAGATATGACTTATTTACGTATGTAGGAATGTGACCTTAACCCGCTTTAAAAAAAAAAATCTGATATTTCATTTGAACAAGAGACAAAGTAAAATATGTAACTTTTTTCTCAGCATCCCCCAAAAGTTTCACACACTAAATTGTGATGACATAAAATCTTTATTCATAAGTTCTAAGCAATTAGCATTGAGTAAATGAAAAGAACCAATTTAGACAAAGATATGTGAAAGAATATAAATTATTATAATGGAATAATTCATTAACAAAAAAGGAAAAAAAGTTTTGTATTTAATATCTATTTAGAAATAACCTTGTACAGAAAGATGCTTATAATAGATTCTTCAAGGGCAATAATATCTTAAGTGTCAGGTAGCAGAACAGATACTAGCATAGAAAATGGACTTAGTAAACCAGGTTCAAATTTTTGCTGAGGTTGCCAATATTCATTTTTTGTCAATGCCAATTCACTTCTTTTATGTGCTGTCTTCCTTCAGGACACAGAGGATTGTGGCTCTTCACATCTTCCTGTCCTTGTAGCTCTTAAGTTTTGTCTTTTTGTTATTTTTCCCAAATCTTATTTTGTCATCCATTTACTCAAGCCCATCAATTATATCATGCACACCTTTCTCTGTTCCTCTTTCTCTCCATCTGTTCTATGAGTATCGGATTTTTCCGGGCCCCTCCTTTCTATGTGCGTTGTGGTGCAAGGATGTGTGTTTTGGTGCAATGGATATCGGCTTGGAATGACAACTCAGAAAGCTGAGTTCGAATTCCAGTTGAATTCCTCGCATTCACTTATGCACAAATACCCTTGGAAAAGGTATTAATCCATCACTTTCCTCCAGTTATGAGTTAAATAACATGACAGATTGGGTTCTATAGCCTTGGATGGCAACCAATCTACCACAGAAAGCAAAGGCAACCTACTGCAGGATAATCTTCTGCCTAGTCAGTCATGTTTCTTATGAGACATGATCGCCCAACGCATGTATCATATATGGCACCTGACTAAAAAAAATGTTAAGTATGTTTTCTTTTATTTTATTCTTTCCAAAACCTTGTCGTTGCTTACATATTCGTTCCATGGTATCCTCATCATCCTTCTGTAGAACCAGATTTCTGTTGCTTCAAGTCTCTTCTTCATCTTTGAAGAGATTGTTCAGCATTCACTGTCATACAAAAGGACAGATATGTAACAGTTCAGTACTTTTTTCTTTGTTTCTCATAAAATGTTTCTTAATATGCTGCTTGAAAAATTGTTTTATCAATTACATGTCACAATGGTTTTGTAAGTAAATCTATTTTTAGTGGGGACATGTATTTGAATTGCAACCCTTGTTTTATTTATTTTCTTAAACAGTGAAATTTACAGTGTTCTTTAGTAGGATTTCTCAATCTAAGCCAGTTGTTATCAATTTCACTGTTTAAGAAAATAAAACCAGGGAACACAACTCAAATACAGGTACACACTAAAAATAATGTTTATAAGAAATTATAATTAGCAAAAGTCATTGCTGAGTATTAGGTGTGCTTAGAGACATTTTATTCTGTGTGAAATGAGTCCTATATTGGTTCTGAAGAGATATCTACAATCAATGCATGGTAGGGGGGTGTTCAGAGAATGGAGAGCTCTGGTTTTTCTTTGGGCTCTCTTTGTCTCTTCGTCTCTTCTATTTGAATTCTGGTGTTTTCAAAGGATTTTTTTTTTCATAATAATTATATATATATATATATATATATATAAGAGAGAGCGAGATAGACACACACACACACACACACACACACACACACACACAAGGAATGATCAATAAGTTTGTAACCTGATATGTAATGTAATTATTAGCTAAATTTTATCTGACATTTTCATTGTCAAATACTTGACCTATGTCATTAATATTTACAATGCAATTAATTCCATTGAGAAGGAATGGAAAATATTTTCATATGACCATTAAGCTGTAGATGTATTGTTGTACATGTATGTATGTATACTTACATTATATATATTATTGTCACACAAACACACACACACACATGTATATATATTATCATCATGCATATACTTACACTAGCTGTATAGCCCGGCATTACACAGTGTTTTTTAGTGATTATGTTGAAATGGTAAGGTCAAGTGCTTATTCAAAAAGCTCCAGTATGAGATTGCCATGACGCATAAGTTAACAAAATGCAAAGTAAGTATTGGTTTTTGTTGTATTTGTAAAATTGGATTCATGCTTGGTCAATTTTGCCATTAAATGGGAATGATGAATGTACAATTAGAAGAACAGTAGCAGGCATTACAGAAGCCTGTATGTGTTACGATGATGTTGTGATGCAGAAGAAGTGGATGCATTGTCCCTGCAACATTGAAGGCACCTTGTAGGAAACATGAAATTGTTATGGCATATGATAAGGTAAAAGTTACAAAAAAAAAACTTCGATTTCTGTTGGAATACAACTAATCATTTTTGAGAAATAAATGATTGCAGAAAGCAACATTTTCCATTAATTTTTGCCACACACTGTGCATAAATTGAAATTTTTGGTTCGCATATCAAGGCATCAGTCCTTGATCTACCAGTGACTCGATTTTGGTTGAGTTTTAGTGAAGCGTCTTGGAGAAATGCATAAAAGTGCACAAAAGACCACCTGAAATTACAAAATCTGTACATTGATCCAAATATTTTTGTCTACATCAAAGGTTCGGATATTGACCTTCAAGTTACTTGATTTTGGTTGAATCCGCATAAAACATCTTGGAGGAGAGGAGTTAAAAAATTCTAAGTGTTTTAGTGATTTCTGCCGTACCCTGTAAATCGATTCAAAAAATTTTGTGTACATCAAAGGTTCATGTCATGATCGACAAGTGAGCCAATTTTAATTTAAATTAAACCAAGGTTTTCAGAGGTGTAGGGTACGTTAGAATGAAAACATACCAACATACACACGGACAGACATATCAATTTTTACACTATTTACATTATTTGGACTATTGTCCTCATCTTTGTTGTCATTTTCACAACGTTTTGGCTGTTGTACGCTTCAGCCTTCTTCTTCAGACGCTAGGAATTTCAAACCACACACTTTATTACAATCACTGGTTGAAAGTTTCTAGCACCTGAAGAAGGCTGGAGTGTACAACAGCTGAAACATTGTAAAAATGACAACAAAGATGAGGACAATAGTCCAAATAATGTAAATACTACATCATCTAACAAATATAGACATATCTATATTATATATATATATATATATATATATATCATATTATCATCAAACACACGCCCACACACACACACACACACACACACATGTGTATATATATATAATATTGATAATCAGTAACCATGTAGGCTTCTCATAAAAAGTGAAGACCAAGATATTTTTTGTATATATTTTATATTTAGTTGACATTTGGGTGTATATACTAGCCTATAGGATAATCTGGCCATATATATATATATATATATATATATATATATATATATAATCCCTTTAAACATTATTTTTAGTGGACAACTGCATTTGAGTAGACACTATGTTTATTTATTAAACAGTATATTTATTTATTTTCATCTACCGGCATTAATGTTCAAGAAATTTTATCAAAAAAGAATTTTCGCTTTCCAGCAGGATTCAAACTAGTGTTCCCCTGTTTAGAGGGAGCTACTTTTGGACCAGTCTACACTAACAAGGCCAACACTGTGCCTTTAAGCAAAACTTCTCTCATCATAGCTCTCTTGAAATTTTTCATATCAGCACAGTTTTGTATCTAAATGCAAACAAAGCATAACTAAATATGCAATGAATTTTTTCTATTACTCCAGCAGTTTTTTTATGATTTCAAACATTATTTTTAGTGGATAATCGTATTTAAGTAGGCATTCTGTTTATTTAAATAAACAGTATATTTATTTAAATTATGAAGGACTTCATCAAGGCACTGTAAACAGAAGTAGTGACTTTTATGTCTCAATGCGATTTGCTTATAACTTATTTATAAATGGAACTTTGTCTGTGTGTATCCATTACCTATAGACTCCGAAACGGCTGAACCGATTTTCTTGAAAATTTACACAGTTGTACTATAAGCATCTGCGAGTGTTCTTAGCTAGGGTTTGTGTCGAGTTACCCCCAATAAATATCAAAAATCGATAATCTAAAAAATCACGTTATAGAAGGAGTGGTCCAATTTTAATCAAATTTGATACACTCATAGACAAAGACATAAGAAACGATATTCAGAAGTTTCAAGGTTGCAGTTCTTACAATAGTGCATAAAATCAATAATATATATATATATATATATATATATATATATATATATATATAAAAGGCAAGATGTTTGTGTGTGTGTCTGTTTATCTGCCTGTATGTCTATTTTTTCAGCCCCTTTATTTTAGTTTTTGCTTCGGGTTTGACTAAGTAGGTATAATTGTAGTTCTTAGTCTCAGCCATGATACCATTTACTCAGAGGACATTTTAGCCTTCAAAATTCAGTTTATGATGAAAAAAACTTATTTGATATCGATACCAGGAAATCAAAATTTGACTTACATCCATTAATTTTTCTTTTAGTCTACGGTTTCGCTTTAACTGTAAACAACTATTGCTTTTTAGTCTTTCATGCCAACGTCCAAAGAGTCTGATCTCCAGGACCATGGATTAGTTTTAAAGCTTTCATTACACCCGAGCAACGCAGGGCTATACTGCTAGTTATTAATATATGTGTATATTGTATCTTTCCATCAGCATGGCTGACCTCTAGGAGATGGACTTGTGTCTTCTTAAGCTTACATTCCTGGCTGACATGAAGTGGTAAGATTATATTGAATCCATTGCTGGGTAAGCTGCTAAGAAAGTTGGTTCACTGTGTCATGCTAGACAATATTTTTTCTCCAGAATCTATTTTACATATGTCTACCATTTGTCTAAGCTCAAAATATCGCTGCTACATTCCCTGTGTCTCTTCAACAAATACTTTCACGGCTTCTACTCCAATGAACTTAGCTCACTGGTACCCCCCATATATGAATTTCCTTGAGCCACAAGATTAGCAACTAGGTCCCACCCTTTTACTGTGAAACTGATAAATTGTAAACGCAAATTCTACTCCAGCAGCTTCTTTTCTCGCACTTCCCGCCTGTGGAATTCCCTTCCGCTTACTTGCTTTCCCAACAGCTACAATCTCCAAGAATTTAGATGTAAAGTCAATAGTCACCTATCTCACTAACTTGCATCCTCTCTCTCATGTTCTTTTCTCCGTCCACCCCACTCTCATTAGCATTATCATCCTTCTCATACCTTCTTCCTGACAACCCCTGTAACTTGTCGCCCTTTCTCATAACATTCCTCCTATGTAACCCCCTGCACAACAGTGGCAGTAAAATGCTTTGCTTGGGGTGACACAATTATAAAAAAAAAAAATGATCCGGTGCTCTTGCTATATATTTAGATATTCTTGATAAAATCCAAAGAATCAGCAATATTATTGGTCCTGACCTGGTGTCTCAGCTTTAGTCACTTTCCCACTGTTGTAAAGTTACTTCCCTGTGCCTTTTAAATGCAATGTCAATTGCTATTGTTGTAAGTTCTGTCTGTCTGTCATTATAGCTATTGTACTTTTCTAAGTATAACTGTTTAGCACCAAATATTGTGCTGAATAATACCACAGCACACTTTCTCTGTACATCATATCCATATTGGCAATACAACAGCTGTCTACTTCCCTCCTGCTACACTTCTGTCATTCCTGCTCCTTAGTAAAGATTCTGTTTTCTAATTCTTCTACATCCAGTAACCCCTTGTGTCTTACTAGCTTTACTGCTTTAAGTAATAAAAACCAGGCAGAATTTTTTTCCATCCTTTCTCTTTGATTTCTTGTTTACAGTAATAATAACTTTTTTTTCTCCTTTTGTCTATTTCCCTGCTCTTTGATACAATGTATTTGATTTAATGATCATAATCAAACATGTATATATGACCCACCACAAGAGCACTTTTCCTTTAGATAATTCAATTGATGCCATTTCAAAGTGTTGCTAAAACTCTGAAATGTAAATATGTACAGATCCTCTCAAAGTATCTTTACAACTAACCAAAACTGTTCATTTAGATATCAAATATGTATTTGAAGATGAAATTATTCTTCAGAACAATCCATTTTTTAACTGTCATGCTTCATGAATAACAAGCAAAACAATAATATTTTAACAATAACTTATGTTTTTTTATATATAGAGCCATTTTCAATGTAAGTCAAAATAGACATACATTGAAAATGGTTCTATACCAATATCTCTATGCTGAAAGAGCTATGTCAGAATGGTTGAATCAAAAAGTGTTTGATGTTACATTTTTAAGGCTAAAGAGAGAACAGAAATAAACAAATTATTGAATGTTTGTATATTTAGAGAGAGTAATTCCTTTTTTTTCTTTGTTATTATTTGAATGAATCTTTAGTCCTATCCAAGTGTAACAGAACCTGGAAAGTGAGGGGCAGTGGGAGAATGAACACAGTGCACCAAGTGATGCAATGATGAAAAAAACCGATATTGAAAGCATAAAACTCACCTTTTTTTTTAATTTACTTCTTATTCACATCCCTAAGACTTTTTACCCATCACGCTGAATCAATATCTTACACTTTTGCAGACATACAGTGCAGAAGTCGAACTAAAAAGATACTGAATTAACATCTGTGCATTGTGTGAAACAAGTTTCTTTGTGGAAAGCTTGAATTGAAAAATGTGCTCTGCAAATACGTCTACAATTCATAGTGTGGGATTTTAAAACATTTTTTTTTGTAAATGTGTCACTTGATAAGAAGTCATATATATACACACATTATATATATATATATATATATATTAATAAATATAAATATTATCCTACTTCTATGGCACAAGTTTCATGCGTTACACAAGCATCAGGTGTATATTTCAAACTGACGATTTAATAGATTTGAATTTAGGTTTACTTGATTTAAAATTTGAAATTAAAATAAAATTAAAAATAATGCAGGGAAAAGAAATCAAAGGGGCATAAATCATGAGTCTTAAAAATTTAAATATTCAATGTACATAAAAATGTAGGGCAAATTAAATTTTTTAAATTTTTAAGAAAAATAAGAAAATAAAATTAGATAAAATTAAAATGAAAAGAAAATTGGAACTATAACAATCTGGGTCTAAGAATCTAAGTATTTTTTTCTATGACATTTTTTGCTAAGTAAATTTGGATTCTTAAAAGGCATAGATTTCATTTATCTCCTTTTCCACTGTAATGTTTAGACTTAGCTATGATATTCCAGGTAATCATTGGTTGATTTTTAATTTCCAATAATGTATGGATAAAGCAGTACTTTTGCTGTATTTACTGTTGTTTAAAAACAACATGTGGTTGTTAAATCTTATCTTCCACCTGTTAGAAGTGCTTCCAAAGTAAAATTTAATATCATTATCATTCGAATAAATTCGAGCTCTATAAACGATACTTTCAGACATGCACTGGCCATTCAATGGGCAGGTTTTATTTTTTTGGCAGTCACAATTATTTTTAGAAGGATCATTTTTGCTATTAGTCGGGTGACAGATATTGTTTATGTGAGCCAAATATTTATTTGATATAGTATCATGTTGTGAAATATATCTATGTTTTTAATGCAACTATAACTTTGACATTTTTTTTGTTGAAGATTTTTAGTGTGGGAGAATGATAGAAATGTTTATGAATTAAGTTAAGGAATAGTTTACCAATGTTTGTTTGGATGTTATGAGTGAAGGGTGGGTTAAATCAAATAATGTTACATTTATGTGATTTCTGCTTATTTCTGCCTACCTTATTTTTAATGACTTACGTACTTAAATGAAATTGGATTGATTTGTGTAGGTTGTTGGTGATTCTCTGAAACTTTGAGTCATGCCATAGACATAGAATAGTATGTATATTTATTTTTACATATATATATAATTGTTTCACCCCAAACAAGGCAGTACTACCACTGGTGTGCAGGGAGCTACATAAGAGAAGAATGAAAGGTTAGATACAAGGAAAGCAAAGAGAAAAAGGAACTGGTTACAGAGGGTGTCAGAGAATGGCTAAGTAAAGGATAGGAGTACTGGTGTGAAGAGAGATGCATGAGAATAGAGTGGAAAGAGAGAAGAACAAGATACAGGGGATGTTGAGAAAAGGATAACAGAAGAATGGGAGTCAAGAGGATAACAGATAGAAATTGACATTGCATTTAAACTCTTGGAGATTTTAGCTATCAGGGAAGCAAGTATATGGAAGGGAGTTCCACAGGCAGGAAGTGTGAGAAAAGAAGGTGATAGAATAGAAGTGGCAGCTGCATTTGGTTGTTCTGACAGTAAAAGGGTGGGACCTGGTTGCTTGAGTAAATTCGTGTAAAGGAGACACCAAGGAGCTAAGCTTATTAAAGCAAAAGCCATGAAAATATTTGTAGAAGAGAGAGAAGAAAGCCACATCTCATCATTGAGAAAGTGACTTGAGTCGAGCTGCCAGGTTGGGATCAATTTCATTGCAGATTCTTCTCTGACCAGATATGACAACAGTATTCAATGCATGGGCAGACGATTGATTTGTATATGGCTAAGATGGATTCAAGTGAGAAAAATAACGTTATGGCCCAAACAGTGACACAACCTTCCAAACTGTAGATTTAGCTATTGATTCAATGTAGCCATTTTACTTGAGGTCAGCTGAGAGGATGCGGCTTAAGAGGCTCAGTGTATTGCTTTCACGGAGACTAGTTTCAGGAAGACTTCTTACAATCCACCACAAATTGACTTCTTACAGTCCACCACAAATTAGAGGTTCCTTTTCAAGATCAGCAGCAAGGCTATCTTTGTCTGCCTTGGCAGATTTGTTACTGAGGTGGAAGTAGATGGTGGTGTTGTCAACGTAAATGTCTACTTGGGATTTGATCACATTAGGAAGATTGTTGATAAAGATCAGAAAGAGTGTCAGACCTAGGATAGAGCCCTGGGGGACACCCGCATTTGTGTGATAGGATTTGGTGGCACACCAGTTTAAAACAACCACAACAAATTATGTAGTTTGATAGGAACAACTGGATCAAATCAAACAAGCGTCCAGTGATACCATAGCCTAGTAAACTGCATAGAAGGCCAGCGTGCCAGATGCTATCAAATGATTTGAAGCTATCCAGGGCAACAGCTTGAGCTTTGCTGTTCTTATCAAGAGCCTGGTATATGTACTTGGTGATGGTCATTAGCATATCAGCAGTAGACCTGGTGAAGCAGAAGCTGTACTGCCCGTTGGAGAATAGGTTATGGACAGTGAGATGTTGAACTATTTCAGCATTGATGATAGCCTTAAACACTTTGCCAAAAACCAGTAGAAGGGTGATAATTATAGGGGTCAGAGGGTTCTCCAAAGTTCTTAAATACAGGTATCACAGAAGAGGACTTCCAAACAGGCAGGAAAACAGGAAGCACAGAGGTAGTAATTATTGTTTGGAGAGTACAGAGAAGAGTTCAGGGGCACATTTCTTCAAGACAATGACCAGGATTCCATCACCTCTGCCCTCCTTATGAGGGAGGTCAAGCTTTATGTTAGAGACCAGAAAGGGGGTTATATAAATGTCCCTCAGTTGAGCTTCAGTTCTAGAAGGGAAGTCAGGTGCAGATGTTCCAGGCGTGTCAAATGTGGAGTTGGTGAAGAATCTGTGAGCAAAGCACTCAGCCTTGTCTGCTGTGGCTGTGAGGACCTAAAACTTATTGATTAAAGGAGGGATGGAGGGTTTGCTGTTGTTTCACACTCTTTTGCAAAGTCACCAGTAGTCTTTGAAACAATACTTATAGGCTTCTTCTATACACTGTTTCAATCTATCAGTAAACAACAGCTTTGCATCATTTAGGATCCTCTTACGTTCATTACAAGCAGAGACAAATACGTGTTTATTATGGTGACAAGTGACTCCGATATAGCTGGAAGAAGTGATTCCTGTGGGGAATGGTGGCTGAGCAGGCAGGAGAGAACCTCGGTGATGAATAAGGTTTAGGACAGACATATACACCAATACACACAGGGTGCAATAAGTAAATTTTCACCATTTTATATTTTTAATTTTATGCATGCACACTGTTTTTGATTTTGTCAACCATACAGTACAGTAGGGTCAGTTGAGTACCATCTGTAAGAAAAAGAGCACCATGAAGCAATTCACTCTGCCAGAAATTTGGAAATGGCATACTATACAGCATTCATGCCATAATCTCCAGTACAAACATTTCAGAGTGTTTGGGTGTCAATTTGAAAACAGTGCAGAGGATTGAGAAAGAGCTGGATGAGTCTAATAGTAATTACAAAGGTGCTTGAAGTGATCACTAGTGATGACGATATTATGCTTTGTTTATCTTCCCACAGGGCCTTACTCAACACAGAGGCCTACATTAAATGCCTTGGGGAGGTAGTGCTGCCTTGGGTCAAGAGGATGGCTGCTGGAAGACCCTTTGTCTAGCAACAGGACTCTGTACCATACCACACAAGCAGGAGAACCTAGCAATGGCTTTCAGACAATTTCTTTGACCACATCACCCTTTACATCTGGCCACCTAGCTCCCCAAGGCACAGTTAAGTGAGATACCAATAAAACTCCTAGTAATACCAAAGATAAACTGAAGACAAGGATTATGACAGCATTCCCCAACTTAAACAAGGAGACCGTCCAGAAGAGATGTAAAAGATTCTGAGATCGTCTGGAGGCCAAAGTTGAAGCCAATGACAATTTTATTGAATTCTTTTAGTATTTCAAAATATTTTTGTGTAATTTTGGTAAATCATATCTGTTAAAATGAGATAGTGTTTTTTTTCCTTTTTGCATAATTTAGATGATACTTCATCAGGATTCCCATCATTAGTTTGATTTATGTGGCTTATTAAGCTGATTGCCTGATGAAGCTTGTATTTACATGCAACTGGTTTCTTAAGTAATGTTATGAGATAGATTTTCTGAGGTCCTTAAGTATGTCACTACTGTTGTATATTTTGTTTATTACTTCTGTGAGCATTTCTGCCATGATCCAATCTGGCCTTCCTGCTTTGTTCCTGTTCATCATATCCTTTTGACCTTTTAATATTTCTGGCCCTTCCATATTTTCAAGCATTATTGACTTCACTCTGACAATGTGAAAATGTTTTATGACTTGTTCATTCCACCTTTGAAGTATATTTTTCTTTTTCTATTATCAGTGATTCTTCTTTTGGTTTTATGAAGCCTATTGACTGGCTCACCTTTTGTCTTTTTAATTCTTCTATTCTGTTCTATTTTGTTGCGTTTATGTTGCTAATCATTTCTATTTCTTCACACTTTTCATTGAGCCATTCCTCTTTAGCCTGTTTACATTTATTTATTTATTTTTTTTTTATGTTTAGTGTTTGGTACTCTTTTCCATTCTTAGCCATTGTTTGTAGTTACATTTTCATCATCTTTAAAATTTCCTCTGTTATCCACTCATTACTTTGTCTTGTTTTCCTTGGGGCAATCATTTTGCTGGAATCACTAATGTTTCTCTCAAGAAGTTCCACTTTGATTTTATAATCTCATTCAGATTATACTGAGCTTCATCCCCTGAGGAACTTTATCAAGGCAGTTGCCTTTATAAAGTCCTTCAAAGGATGAAATGAATTGGCCAAGATAAATATTCCCTTTGTCTTTATTCATATTGTCCTTTTACAGATATACTCTATCTGAAATTTTATATAACTGTTTTTGTATGTTTCTTTGTAACTTGGGGAATTGAACTACAAAACAAATAATCCTCAAGAGAAAAACTGATATATTTTACATAAATCTTTTATATCAGTCTTTTTAAATAAATGTTTAAATACTTTAACAAGTAAAAAATCAGAGACAAAGTAACTAT
>JBBBDQ010000382.1:1882500-1917500 GCA_037127315.1 Ascarosepion bandense
TTTAAATTTTTACCATTATTGATCTATGAGAGTACAGAAACTCAGTTCTTAGAACCAAACAGCCAGACTAACAGAAATGTATGATTTGATTATATTGGTGAAGGTTTGTGCTTTTTAGAAGAACTAATACAAAGTGGTACCAATAATGTGTCAAAAGGCCTCCAAACAACTTTCTTTAGGCTTTGAATTTATTTGTTCTTCTCCTACACTTGTTGCCAACCAAGTCTATAGTGCTCAGTCTGTCCTGCTATTTACCCACACCTGGAGGAGGAGAAGAAGAAATTAATTCATAACTTTCCCAAGGGTATTTCTACGTAAATGAATGTAACAAGCTTGATTGGAATTCAAACAAAAGAAAACACAATTATAAATGGAAGTAGACTTAAAAATCTACATAACATCCTTTCTCTTTAGAAATGACTAGAAAGTGACTACTTGATAGTTTCTATATGAAGTCTTATTGAAAGATTCTGGAAGTCACTGAAACACCTAATTCCTAGTATTTGTCAAATCAGTTCTTAGCTATGGATTCTTCTCTTAGTAGTTAAAGTTTATATTACATTCAGCTAGTGTTTGCTGGTCAAACACCTCAAACTTTTGAGTAGCGCTTCATGGTATTTCTATGTTAATCTTATTTAGTTTTTCAATATTTAAGTCAAACAAAGTGTTTGTACTTTTTCCTTCTTCCTCCTTAGATATCTTAAAATCAAAATTATTTTCCAATAACACTTTATGAAATATATATAATGATAACTTTCTTATTTGTAAAAGTGGATAACAGTTATTTATTTCATAATTTTACAGTTCTTTTCTCAGTCATTTTATTTACTATTTAATTAATCTCTCATATTTGAATAGATGGATCAGCAAATAAAACATATAAAACAAAACATGTTGCTTTTGTACATTGATCAAATTGTACACTTTTTTGGATAATTAGAGAATTGATTTTAAATAAAACTGCTCAATAACTCTCTTACCAACCTCTTAATGGTTCTACCATTATCTCTTGATTATTGATTGTGTTTTGTGTTCTATTTAACATTTCTACTTCACTGAATACCAGAATCTTTATGAAAGTCCAATATCTAATAAAATACAATGTGCCATAGTTTTTAAGAAGAATTTAGGTTGTTCTTAAACTTTGTCAAATTCTCTATTAACCAATGGGCTAAGATATTTATTCTAAATAAAACTGATGCCTAGGTATGTTAGTTTACCCTGCCAATACATAAACAAAACAATGTTGCATTAAAAAAACATTACTTCTTTAAAGTGGGTGTGCTTACTGGAAACTGTTTCCTTTTTATTATATTCTTTCACACTCAGTAATCCCTTGCAGCTTAGTGGCTTTGTTATCTTGTTTAAAGTAAAAAAAAATTAAAAAGTAACTGTAAATTTTAAAAAGGCCAGAACAGAGAAAAATAAATTTAAAAAACTTATATAGTTGCTGTATAAAAATCTATTTTAAATCTCTATCTACATAGAAGAGAGAAATTTACAAAAAAGTTCACCAAAGATCAAATAAAAAATAAAACTCAAACAATAATAAAGCTCAGAGTCTATAAAATTTGAAAAGAATCATTAACACACCCAATATTGTTCAGACAATTGAATCTCTTTTTTTGTAGACTTACTGTTACCACAACATTTCAGCTGATCTATTCTTCGAACCTTGTCAGGTGTATTCTTGGAATAAAAAAAGAAAACTTCTTTGTTCAAATAAAACACAAAGACAAAAGAAATGTTTAAAAATGGTCAATTGAACCAATCCATTTCTGTACACAAAATGCACCTGACAAAGACTGGAGAATGGATTGTTAGCTCATAAGAACATATCTCATTGTCTGAACAATATTGAGCAGGGTAAGTCGTGGCTATTCAGTTTTTATTATATGTTTTAGATCAAAGTAATATTTCTGATAAATTTCTCACTTAGAGATTTCAAAATTGTTTTGATAAAACTTGCACCATTTAACAAGAATTCATTATAAAACTTTGTCAGTTCTTTTGAACTACAATACAAGAAAGCCACTATTTTGCTAGTCAATTTGAATAAGTTTATTCCAAATAATCAGTTACACTAACTTGTTTTTTGCCAAAATTCTCTTGATTAATACTTATTTGCCGTTAATTCACAGAAAATCTTGATGCAATGTAATTTATCTTCAGCCAGACTATTTTTAAGATTCTATAATAATAATAATAAATTTTGTCAGTAATGGTTGCATCAATGTCTGACCACTGATGATCTTTTCTTCTTATTACTGTTAGGGCGCTCTCCACCTTTGTTATTATAATGGACTGTTCCTACCACTATATAAAGTGGTAATGGAAAGACCTTGGAGTTGTGCGTTGAGCGTTGTACGTTGTGTGCGTTGAGCATTGGATTGCGTTAGCGTTGACTGTTCAGCTCAATACCAAGTTAGTCAAGTACTTCCGGTAGCGAACCGGAAGTGTGCCTATACATAGACTCTACATCTTATTACTTCACTAACAACTCTGTTGTACATACTATTTTCCAGTAATATATTTCATTTACTTATTTCCATTGTTTGTGATTATTTACACAACTATTTCTGTTACACACAACATAACAACTACAAAATAACAAAAAAAATCATTCAATCGAAAAGATATTTACAATATATTTGCATGATATGCATCATAGACTTACCTCATTTGTTTCCTGACCACTGATAATCCATTACTGATTTTTAATGCCTTTCTATCGTAAAATCATTTTAGTGCAAAAAACAGATTTCATTGTTTTTTGTATCATTTACAAGAAAACTTAATTGTATTCAATAAATTGCAAGTGAAATATATTATGAATATATATATCATGTTTAACTCTTTTCACAGTCTATACTGATCTTAAACAGAACACATATATACTCTAATCCTAAACAGAAATATCTATTTGTATATAAAAATCTCATTTTTTATGAGTACTATATATATATATATATATATATATATATATATATGTAGGCAACATATTTTAATTCAAACATATTTCATTGAATAATATAGACATAATATATTTATTTTTATAATGATTCTTTCCAGTTCTATAATAAAGTTTTTGATGTTAAGATGAAAATTCAGCATGAATAAAACTGTAGCTTTTTCCTACCCAAGTACTTTTGAACTTCTCCAAGATCACCTCAGGGCTAAATTACAAAAACAAACTTATTGTAACTGAGATAAAATCTGCATTTTATTGTAATGGTGATTTTCCAAAAACATGCATGTGCTTTGTTATAATTATTTTAAAATTATAAATTTATCTGATGTAGCTATGAAACTTTTTTTGCAAAACAAGTGTCCCAATATAAGGAAACTGACCAAAATTTGTAGCATACAAAATGTCATTATATATATATATATATATATATATATATATATATATATATATATATATTCCTAATCCACTTACGTGTCTTTTCTATGAGGATAAGGCAATCAATTTCTCAACTTACTGCAACTGAGTGAAAAATTAGCAATTAAAGACTTAAGCACACAAAAAGAGGCTAGTTCCTTGTTATATGAAGGGATGATGAAAAGTTATCAGCCAGACCAAGAAAATTTAAAAAATAAAAATCTGAAAAAAATAAAAATATTACTTTCTTCAGATTTTTTAAAGTGGGTCAAACTTTTCAATACTATCTTATATGCTATCATAAAAAAAAAAACAAAAAAAAACACTTCCCTAAAACCTGTTTCTTTTAAAGTTTATAACACAAATGCAAATTTCTTTATCTTAACCTTGTTATTTTTTATTTGTTTACTCAATCTTTTAACTGTGGTACTGATTACGACTTGACACTGCTCAATAGTTCTTATTGACAATCAGGATATATAAACAGAGTTCTCTAACCTTAGTAAAATAATCTGTCATAATTATTATTCTAATAAGAAATAAAATTTGTCAGGTAATAATTAGATACATTGAACTCAGAATGCTTAAAAATGCTGTCAAGTGGTGTTATGATGCCATAATTAAGATCACAAGTCTTTTGATAGGGGTGCTATTGTTTTTATAAAAGTTATATTATCACTTGCCTCTCCCTTCAAAAATATATTCAACTACAAAACCAATTTTCTTTTTCCATAGTGTGCTGCTAATAAACAATTCTTGCCCTACTTACAGACTGAAAATGATTTCACTAGTCCAACACTGTGCATCTTAGTTGAATAGATTAAGTGCTACATTAAAATTTTCTTCCAGGTAGATTTGAGAGTCATAGAAAAAAGTCACTATTATATCAGAATTGGTTGGTTTGAAATAAAACGATAACAGAGAGAGAGAGAGAAGTTGAGAAGAGTTGAAGTAAACTATATTATTTCATCATTGTGTAAAATTTTTTGCATCAGTGAACATAACTGAGCAATTATATTGACCATTATATTTTAGAGCATTAGCCTACATTAGTGTTTACATTAGGAATATGAATATATTCAACTGTTTACATTAGAAATATATTCAAGTGTTTATTAAAAAGTGGCTTAACCCTTTAAGGATCACAGAACTCTTCTTAAGCTATGATCTTTTATGACTACAAAAATAAAATTACCACATATCTCTTCAATGTCAATGTTAATAAATATTGACATAAAATATTTTAAATACTTTAATCAATTACACTCAAAAATAATAATAAATAAACCAAAGGGAAAGTAAACAGGAACTTTTTCACATTATTTTCTCTGTGTGTGTGTGTGTGTGTGTGTGTGTGTGTCCCCGTTACCTATAGACTCCAAAACGGCTGAACCAATTTTCTTGAACATTTACACAGTTGTACTATAAGTGTCTGTGAGTGTTCTTAGCTAGGTTTTGTGTTGAGGTACCCCCAATAAATATCGAAAATCGATAATCGAAAAAATCACGTTATAGAAGGAGTGGTCTGATTTTAATCAAATTTGATACACTCATTGATAAAGACATAAGAAACAATATTCAGAAGTTTCAAGGTTGCAGTTCTTACAATAGTGTAGAAAATCGATAATATATAAAAGGCAAGATGTTTGTGTGTGTGTCTGTTTATCTGTCTGTATGTCCTTTATACAAATCCAAAAATTTTATATGATTCTCACCAAACTTCACACAAATATTCTTTAAGCTGAGTCTGAGCTCCAAGACCATGGATTAGTTTTGAAGCTTTCATTACACCCGAGCAATGCCGGGCTATACTGCTAGTATATATATATATATATATATATATATATATATATATATATATATGGGCATGTGTGTATATGCATACTGTCACCCTGTTATATTTTTAATTTTGTCACTTGAATTAAAGCAATAGATAATTTTTAAATATATGTGAGACGAATATTTTGAATGGTAAAGTGTCTAATAGTGTATGTGCACTTATGTAGAAACACTTGTCTGTCTAGGTGTATGTTGGACATTAACGTTAATGTAATTGTATATATGCATGTGTGTGGGGAAAATATCTCAATGTTTTTCTGAATAGAGGAATGAAATATAGTGAGATGTTGTGATGATTTTATATTTGGTTGGTTATTTTATATTTATGTGTGTGTGCTATTACTTTATTCTATCATCTAGTGGGCATATAGTTTATAGTAAAATAATGCTATTTAGGATTAGTATAAACATTCATTGCATTCACTTACGCACAAATACCCTTGAGAAAAGTATTAATCTGTCTCTTCCCTCCAGTTGTGGGATTAAATAATAGGACAGATTGGGTTCTATAGCCTTGGCTGGCAACCAGTCTATCACAAAAAGCAATAGCAACCTACTGCGGGATAATCTTCTGCCCAGTCAGTCATGTTTCTTTTGAGACATTATCGCCCAAAGCGTGTATGTGTATCACATATGGCACTTAACTGACTGATAAACTTTGACTTTATTGCAGTTCAGTTTTGCTCTTATCATAGTTACTATTGCTGGAAAAACAAGTTTTTCTTTCAAACAAAACAAGAAAAATAATTGAAGATTTTATTTTTTAAATTACATTTTTAAAATTGTGTGTTGATTGCACAATTCATAGAGTGGATGGTGTTTTAAAATTTTTACCTAGAAATACATTTTAGAATGTACATTAAATGGATAAATATACTTAGTTCATTGTTGTACATTTCCACAAGGTGTAACAAAAAGGAGCTTTACAAACTTGATTTATTTATTGAAATAAAACTGTAAATCCTGAAATTAAAGCATTATTCTTATTTCAGTAACATATAGACAATTCTTTCTAACTCAAAGTTCTTAACCTATCTATTATGAATTAAAAAAATATCACATTACTTTTATTTAAATCAAAGATCTAGCAATATTTAAAAGTAACTAGATTTATGTGTTCCTTGATCAAAGTGAGGATTACATTTCAGCCTTTTGACTTGGATTGTATGCATTGCAAATTTAAACTTCTCTTTTGTCTGCTTGTGGCTTTATTCTTCACAGCTGGGTTGTTATGACACCAGTTTACAATTCCCAACTCTAAGCAAAGAAAGAAACTGAGGCTTTCTGTTTGTAGTTGTGACATTCACAGATGAGGCAAGAAATTGCTGACTACTTTGTTCTATTTTTTATTTTATTTTATTTTCAAACAAGAAGACATTGAAAAATAGGTGCTTAGCGTTATGTAAGCGTTAAAAATTTTGAACAAGCTTTGAGCACAAAGAGCTCACTTTTCTTTACCTCTCCAAATCCTCATTGATGAGGGTTGGGGACCAGTGTCATTTATTCTTTTCAATAAAATCATAAATATTATTTTTATGCAAAAATGTCACACTTTTTATCAAAGCACAATGCAGGATCTTTCTTTCATATACAGGTGTTTGTTAGCTACTGTTACTTTCATATAGATGGCATTAGAAGATGATAGGTGAAGACAAGCATAAGAAAGCAGGAAAACAAGTGAAAGGGAATTTTCAGATTGCTTATATATATTTATTATGAATTATATTTTAGAACATGTACAAATTATCATCTACTACAAAATTGTACATTTTGTTTCGACGTTGAAAGGACAATAAACTCTAATTTATAATAAATATTCATAGCTCTATTTTTATATTGAGCACTGTTTTTAATTAATGTTTTGAACGTTGTTAATATTTTCTTCGTTCCTTATTCACTTGTATATATATATATATATATATAGGTATGTAAATAAGTAAATATACATCTGCATATACACACATATATAATATTATTATTCAGGTGTTAGTAGTAAAATGGTGCTCAATGTCATATAAGCAGGGCTATTAATTATATATTAATAAATATACATTTTATCCTTTGTCCGTGGCATGACCGAGTTTCACACATTATGCAATCATCAGATGCATATTACAAACCAGTTTGTAATATACACCAGATAACTGCATAGTGCACAAAACTGAGTTGTGCTACCAACATAGAATAATTAATATATATACACACACACAGATAATGGCCAGCTACTCAAATTTTCCAAGCACACTTGTTTGCTTGAGCAGCTAGCCAATTCCTGTTGCAGACACCAGCTCAGGTACATGCTTTATTTTTTTCAATACCCACAGAGCTGACCTTTGATTTATACTGCAACAATGCTTAGTTACAGTTTCTGAGAGAGAACGTATAATATGACATGATCAGCAGTTTAAATCCTCAGTCACAATGGCTTGTGGCTTTATGCTAGCAATAACCATCAGCAACTTTCAAACAGTTCTCAATTTCCCTCACAAGGCTTGGATCAAGCCAGGGGGCAGTTTTCAGGTGTTTAACAAAAGTGACCCACACTGGGATTGCCTCCCTAAGACTGCTAACATGAACAAGTCACCTTACTGACATAGTGAGATTTGAACCCAAGTCTCATGGTTGGAAATATATACATACATATTTGCCCAAGTGGGTACCAAAAAGATTTTGGTCAGACCAACCCATTTCCCTAAATCTGACTAAATATCAGAATTTGGGGATTGGGAATCTCTCCTTGATTTGGCTGAGAACATCAGCATCCCCTCATGGTTATGTATGTATATAATATATAAAGGTGTATTTACGTAGCAAAAATTATTTCAAAAAGGTTTTATTAAACAAGATTTGTCTGTCTTTTTTTTTTTTTTATTGTAAGTTTCTTACTACTCTATTACTATTTTCCGGGCAGATATTTGGGCAAACTTGGCTCTACCAGTCGAGATCTTTACAGCTAGGATCTCCCAGGATACAAACACTGAGTCAACACATCCTCATTCCAAAGTTCATTTTTTCCTTAATCTGCATATTTTTGACTGCTACTACAAGAATTCTGTTTAATCTGGGTCTTTACCTTCACACTGAGGCCAGATGTGACAGAAGGTTGATTATTTAATGTGGGCAATCTGAGCCCATAAGCTTGGGCAAAAATTTCCCATAGACCATGTATAAGGCAGGGTCAGGCACCTGTCTGTTTTTTCCCCTTCAGCATAACTTTTTCTAGGTTCCTCTCAGCTTGGAGGCAGAGAGTCTGACAAGTAAGAGTTCATAACAGAACTTGTGTGTTTAATGTGTTTGTAAATTTGTGTTTGGTTAGTTTACTAGAACCACTTTCAAGTCACTTAAAGCTGACATCATTGACAACAGTCAAACTGAATTTTATGTGATTTGTGAATGTTCATACATACAAATATAGCATTCTCAGCTAATTTCTTTTTGCCATAATGATAAAGAGTATCATTTTGCCTGCCACTGAAACAACATTTATTAAATATGAAACCAGAAAGCATAAATGTAATATTCTGTACCTCCAAAAATAGTCTGCAATAATTGAATTTGTGCCTAGAGAGAATGAATTCATAAATAATCTTTTCTTCTTTGTAGCTGTCAGTGGTAGAAATGGACATTTTTTAAAAACAATATACATAATGTAGGACTCTTAGAATGAAAACTGTCTCAAATATGTTAATTTTTGGAAATGTTTAACCTTTATGCACAAAAAAATGGTGTGTCAAAAGGACGTTTATTCCCTTGACACTGCTATTATAGCAGACACTTAACTCTTTTAATGATGTTTGTTATTAAAAAGTGATGATTAGAATTTAAATAAAGCCCAAAAATATTAAACACTGTTTATTTATTAGATTACTTATTTTATCTATCATCAGATTTTTCTAGGCAGTTTTTAAAATTAATGACAATTTAACTTTTCAAAAAGATTTTCAAAGTAAAAATTGCATTGTAATTGGTTTACATGTTTGATAATTTTGTAATCTTCTATAGATTTTTTAATAAAAAGATTTCTTTTCAAATTTACTTCTTTATAAAAAGATAATTATTAAATCTTGAAAAAATGGTTAACTATAAACAACTGCATTTGATTTACATATTTTTATAATCTTTTAAATAAACATTTCTGAGGGAGTCAATTTAGCAGTAATAGCAGTTTCAGGGGAATAACACACCATTTTTTTTTTGTAGGCACGAAGGTTAAAAATTGCCCTTTTTTTTCAATAATTAAATAAAATATTTCATAGCTGACAAACCCTGAGCAAAATTATATAATTATCAAATTTCTGTAAATGAACTGTAATGAAGAAGGAATGTAAAAATTTGACATCAGACAAGATATTTATCAAGTTATCACAGTTTATAGAATGGTCTTTGCTGACAATAAGAGTTGCTCTCTTATAAACTGGACAGAACATTATAGCCAAAAGGTAATGATCACAATTATGATCATGAGTCCTGTAACCTATTACGATCATAGAGGCACCTTATGTACTGCAGTGATAGAAGCTGTGGTGTGCCTTAGGCATGATTGCCTAAGTGAGCCGAACCCTCTCCAGCCTGGTTTGAATGCAGAGGTGTTTTTCTCCTAGACTGGCTATGAACCAAAGTTATTGGGCCCAGTTTCTCCTGCTATTTATCCATAGCTGGGCAGGGGGAGAAGGGATAGATTTATATTTATACCAAAGTTATTTGCATGTAAGTGAATGTAATAAACCCAACTGGAATTCAAAATTTCTTATACCAAACCGATATCCATTACCCATGATATATTCAAAGGTAATGGAGAGGTGATGAAGCGTTCTGGATCAAACCAATTTTCCAAAATCTGATCAAAGGAACAAACATCAGAATCTGGTGGTAGGGAATCCTTTTTTGATCAAGTTAAGAACTTTCAGGTACCCATTCTTCAAATCTATATATCAAAAACTATGTGAACAGATTTGTACAGTTTATTCTGGTCTTTTTTATATATATAGTATCAGAATTAATGCTTGTGCAAATTATGTATTGATTAACAAATAAGAGCAAGAAATTGGCAATACATGTTCAAATTTCAGTTAGGTTCATTACTTCAGAAAGATATTAATTTAAGTAAGGGTTAAACAATAGGACAGACATGGCTCTTCATGGCAACTTCTCTAGAAAAAATACAACTCTAAATTCAAATTGGCTCCATCTTGTAAAAACCTAACTTCTTCCAGAAATCACAACAGCAATGCTGTTGAGAGCTGTGACTCTACTCTACAAAAGAGTTTACAGCACATGAGTGATAATATTCTAATTCATGATCTTCTCAGTCAACCTTCTATTCATAATTAGTGGTATTTGCTCTGTTCTATTATATTAGAGAGAATAGCATGTGGTAGAAAAACTAAAGAAAAAAGGAGAGGCTTTGATATAAACTTCTTTTTCAAGATTGCAATTGATCTAGTCACTTACATCCTGAAGAAGAAATTGATTTAGTATCCATGTATGCTCATGTGTTAATGCATTTTAATTTAACTTGTGAGCCTTTTGCAATACATATACCCTTTCTTGGGCATTTTAAAGTGACTAATCAACAGACCCAGCTCCTTTTGCCAGGACAGTTTTCCCCTCACCCTGTTTTAGTAAATACATTATTTAGTACTGATTTATCATTGGCTGCAACAAGACAGGAGGTAAAAAGGCTTACTTATTGTTTTTATAAGCACAAAATTTCTACCAAACTAGGAGTATCTCTAAAGCACAAATGAAGCAAGATTTTCAAAATAATTAATTACTTATTTTGTAAAATCTGAATTTCATCTGATTTATCTTCTTTGAATCTTACACTTAAATTCTGTTCGTGATTACAGAACTATTTTTTCTATTAATTTTTGTAACTTTTGATTTGAATTAACATTGCAAATTACACACAGTGGTCACCAGCAAGATACACATTCTAATGTCCTAACAACTAAGCTATACCTGCAAGTGCATCATTATAATTCCAATCTTCAAGAGACATGGAGCACCCAACTGAGTTCAACTGTGTCCGGTTATTTCAGTCATTACAAAACATTTCATTTAATTTTGACATCAGTTGGTTATAATGTAAGTGAAAAAAATTGGAAGATGCTTATAAAATAAAAAAGGCAAATGTCAACTAATACACAACTCTATTCTCAACATTTAAACCTTGTATAAACTACTCTATTAAAATAAAAATATTTAAAAAAAAAAAATTCTATTATGCAAATCTCGCAAAATGTTACCCGAGTTATTAAAAGCTGAAAAACAGGATGTGAACTTTAGTTAGTTATTTTCTTTGCTGAAGTTGTAACAAATTTATTCTACTTTTGTATAACCATGCAACCATAACAGTACTTTCATTTATTTATTGTTTTTTAATCGTTTCACTCCAAGCAAGACATCAATGCCATTAGGACACAGGGGTTAAGGAGAGTGAAAGAGCATGAGAAGACTTTAGTGAGGACAAGTGAGGAAAAGGACAAAGGAACTAGGAAGATAGAAGAAGGCAATTGATATTGCATTTAAATTCTTGAAGATTGTAGGTGGCAGGGAAGTAAGCAGTGAGAAGAGAATTCTACAGGCAAAAAGTGTGAGAAAAGAAATAAAGTTATGGTGGAAATTATGATGACTACTTTGTGTCAATAACTTTGCAATATTGTAATGGATCTTTTCCTCTCTTTGATTTTCTTTTGTTCAAAAGGATGTATCACTATCGAATTTGAACTTAAGGATGATTTAAGTCTTACTATTCTTTGCATTAAGACTAACTGCCAAATTTACTTTGACTATAAGTGATATCTTGGTGTTCAGAAAACTTCTTTCTTTTTATAAAGTTTGTTTAGTATGGCAGAAATGAGTATACTTGTTATTTCAAGGTTTTTATGACTAAATGAAACATTGCAATATTATCTGCTTGGTGACTCATGACACATAAGGTGAAATTTCTCTAATCAAACTGTTTCTTAGAAGGGAGGAGTAATTGGCACCTGAGAAAATGTTGGTTTTCTGTTGGTGTTTTCTTTCCCTTAGATGACAACATGTTTCCATGCTAACAAGTTCCATCTACTCAGGTTTAGAATTTTCCTTTTCCTAGGTTGGTTGCCAATCAAAGCTTCCCTTACTGTTTAACTCATAGCTGGGAAAAGGAAAGATAGATTCATACTTTTCTCAAATGTATTTTTGTGAAAGTAAATCTAACAAATTCAAATGGAATTCAAACACAGCTACAAAAGAAAACATGCAACGAAATTAACAGCATTGTACTTAGTACACATGAACAGAAGATTCATTAAAATTACAGTTTGAGAGATGATCAGTTTTATACAATAATTTATTATAAACCTCTGGTTATTACCTCATTCAACCAACGCATTTGACAAGTACCGTCTAGTGGTAACGTTTTGGTCTATAAACTTTGTATTGGGTCACTGATAGTTGTTATGTCTTCACGTACATGGAAAACTCTGGAAAAAGTTATTTTCTCTTGTCACTTTAATGTTTTATAAAATCAGTTTTAACAATAGGATATGAATAAAGAATTGAACAAAGAGGAAGAAAAAAAATTTCCAGGTTTTTCCAGGTAAATAAAGATGTAATAAAAAGAGTCACTGATCCTGTAGAAAGTTTATAGTCCAATTTTTACTATTAGGCTGTGCTTGTCAAGTGCTTTGATCTAGTGAGATGATAACTTGAGGTTTACAATAAGTTCTTTCATAAAATCTGATAGAATCTCTATGGCAAAGTCTTTCAAGACTAGACTAAATATCCTGATGTATGAGTAACTTAAGGTTGATAAAACATTAAATAATAAATGACTGGATTTCAAAAGAATCCAAAAATATATAGAGTGCAATCTATTCAGTGCTGATTAGCAATGAACTGATAGAATTCAGTCTCTTCAATACTCTTCCTCTCGTAGGATTTTGCATAAATACAAAATTAGAATACATAATTGTATGTGTGTAAAAAAGTTTTATTTCTAGAGTCCTTATATTTCATTATCATCAGTCCTATGACCAGATGTGGTTATAGAGTCACTGCCCAGCACATCACATGACCAGTTCCATCCATATAAAAATTTAATACTTAGAAAAGTATTCATTCATGCATAGTATAACATGGATAAGCAAATCTGAGTTCATCCCTTTCTAGGTCAGACAAGAGCTAATTTCCTCTAATTTGAAGACTTGCCTTAGTCAGGTATTGTTGATTCCATTCAGGAGAACCCTCCACTCAGTGAAGCTGTATCATCCCTGCACTGGCTGTATATGTAGCTATGGTTTCTAATCTATTGTATTAGATGGCCATTGACCTGAACGTTCATCTGCTCTTTGACATTTTTTGCTTTTAATCCTGTTGGGTGGCTAACCAACCTCCTCATCAGAAAAATCTGGTGTGGAAACTGGATTATTTGCTGATGACCCAACCATGTGACAGGCAGTACTAGGTTATATGGTATCAGTAGTACTTGTAAAGTGACCTGACCTTAGATTATATAAAACTAGACTTTCTTTCTTAAAAAACAAAACCAGATATAAGTGTACTATATAACAGTTATGTTTTAGAATGAATAATTAATTATATTCATAATACTTTTTACAGCAGTTATCCTGGTTATCCTTTCTCACCAAATGCCAGCTGACCTTCAAACCAAAATGTCACTTATTCAGCCTGGTTCAAAGAATTAACCAACATAGTATCCTTTTTTCTTATTTTATTAAGTATTGTTTAAATAAATTGTTGAGCTTTGTTATTTAAAAAAAATGACTGTACATTTCATGAGGAACATAGAATATCTTGTCTGAATAACATTTTAATGTTTTGTTAACAGTCCTGTTTTCATGATGATATAAGTACAATCATGATCTTTTCTGCAGAGGAATTTGTTCTGAACTCTAAATCAAAAACCATATCTGACTGATTGAAATCTCATCATTTATTATTTAATGCTTTATCAGCCTGAAGCTACCCATATGTCAGGCCATCTAATTTAATGTCTTCAAAGTCTTTACCATACAGATTCTATCAACTTTTAAACAAGAAC
Organism: Ascarosepion bandense; assembly: GCA_037127315.1. Taxonomy (NCBI): domain Eukaryota; kingdom Metazoa; phylum Mollusca; class Cephalopoda; order Sepiida; family Sepiidae; genus Ascarosepion; species Ascarosepion bandense. The sequence goes on from JBBBDQ010000382.1 coordinate 1,896,774, forward strand.
TTTTTGTAAACCTCAGGCCATTATCTCTTGAAGCAAAAACACCTGAGAAGTAAAAGCTAAGTGGTAAGGCATTGGGCTTTGTATTCGGTCAATGACAACTGTTTTCATACTTTTATTTACAAGGAAAATCTTGGTAACTTTATTTTTTCTTTTTCATTCAATGCGTTCTAAAAATGAGTTATAATTATAGGTGGAAGGGTGCCCATAACTACACTTGATAATATATAAAATTCACTATGACCACATTTCAGGAAAGAATACAAAAAAACAATGAAGTTTTTAAATACTTTTGAAGCAGTTCAAATTTCTGAAACTTTTTTTAAAAAACCTGGTATTATTTCTTCTTTGATATGTAGACTTTGTGGATTTAAGTGCAGTACTAGATTGATGGCAAAGTGTCATTCATTTACAGTAGAAATGGCTAAAGGTAACTATAAATTCTATGCTGACAATTTCTTCACCACAATTCTCACTTGTAAAACTCTCCTCCTAAATTACTATAATGTAATCTAATCAAGAACACAGGTAAATTAAATTCAGACCTGAAAGCTACTTCTTCCATTAACAGAGGGAAGGCTGTAAAGACTTAATATATATTTTCTCCAATATTGTTGAATAGTAAATCAAATATTACTGGGAATTTATCTATGTTCCCTATTTAGTTCAACTGACAAGTTCTTTTTAATGCATTTATTACAAATCTACAAAATTCTAATATTTGGGTGGGGGAGAATGTAGGTTTTTAATGCTATTAAATATGTTAATCAACTAAAGAATAAATATATCCAAAAAAGATATTTTGTTATATGTATGCAGTCTACAAATTCAAAGCAATGGCTCAACAGCATTCTTTCAAAGTGTAAATCTATATCTGCTGTCCATGTGTACTACAAACAATGCAGCTTTGTTTACTTTTTGTGATAGCATGCCATATTCAATTTGGCAAAGATATATGTATTGATATATAAACATGATAAGCCTGTTTGGTCACACACACATATACAAGTACTGATGCTTGTCACTTATATACCTCTTTCTCAAAGACTATTATATACTTAAACTTTTGAACAAACATTAATATTAAGATACCTTCCAAAAATTAGTCTCGCTTGTTGATGTTAACCTTCAGAATAACCCAGACAAACCCATTGTACCTCAGAGGTCTAAGACACAAATTTTAAATTTGTAAATAGATCTGGATATTATGAATTTAAGATGATATAATTCAAATTGTCATCACTGCATCTATTATCAAATTATATATATATATATATATATATATGATGATTATTGTTATTATGATAATAATGGCATACTGCAACTCAATAGCTATAAAGTTTTGGTGTTAAAACGCCATCACCAGGCAGTATGGTGTTTTAACACCAAAACTTTATAGCCATTGAGTTTCAGTATGCTATTATTATTATTATTATTATTACCATATATTTATGCTCTACTGTTGTATTGAGCACTTTTTGAAAGTAAATATCTGTGGATTGTACTTGCATTAGTACCCATTACTTATATAATAATTAATAGTTTCTAATATATATATATATATATATATATATATATATATATGTATGTATATATGGTTATGTCTTGAAGGTAGTCACAATGCGTTGAGTAAAATAAAGGAAGGTAATAAAGTTTTTTGGTATTACCTATTTATTATACATTAATATTTCGAGATCAAAATCTCATCTTCAGAATGGCAGAGAAGCATGTGTCTGTCTGAATGTGTTCCCAGCCTTTCAAAGAAAGGTCATTCCTGGCTGGCTGTATGCTGCTGTCATTAATTTTACTGTGTGTGTGTGTGTTTATGGTATATGTGTGATTTATAGTTGGGGCCCTTTTTCTGGTCTGATCATCATACTACCTTCAAGACATAACCATATACCTATTATACACAATACTTCAAGCAAATTACAAAACTTTAATATATATATATATTTATTAAACAAAAAATTTTCAATCCCCCCATCTGGGAAATAATCTATTTCAGTCATCTGTCTTGTCAAACCTGATGTGAATTGGTTTCAAATCAAAAGTACCATTTTTTATTAGACAAAACAAGAGTCAGGGGAGAAAGAGAAAGTTATATAAAAATTAAACTTGATTATTAATCTGATTACATTAATTTGTGGTTAAATGAAGAACTAAAAATTAATATGAAAAAAAAGGTGGGGAAGGTTTAGAATAAAATTAAAACATAGATAAAAAGTAATGGATAAATGGAAAAGGAGTTAGGGAGATCATAGAGAGGAGAGAGAGTTATAAACCTTAAACGGTAAGTGTATAAAGGTTATAGAGGGAGGAAAAATGAGAATTAAATATACTTTCTTACCATCACTATATATATATATATATATATATATGCGAAGCTAACAGGTTGATAAATACATAAGACAATTTGGAAAATTTTTTTTTATCTTGACACATTTTGCCAATGATATATTGTCATTAAAAAAACAATTCTTGTAAAATAAATTTCTTTTTCTGATGATACCATATTGTCACCAAATCATCAAAGTAAAATATGTTCAAAATTGTCAATATATATATATATATATATATATATATATATATATAAAGATTTCACTCAAACATCTTTTGTTTTAAATAATATAGAAAAGTTCTGTCTACCAATTTTTAATTAATTTTTTTTATATTTTCAAATAAGTTTTTTTTTATCAGTAAATTTGCCAAAATTCATATTGACTTTTATTTTATATCCTTCCTCCACCAGTACTTTCAAATGATACTTCATTCTGGTGTTCTCATATTTGATGGAATCAATTTAAATAAATAAATAAAAATACACACACATGAAAAAAATCACTGTGAATGAGTTGAAAATGATTCCATCAAATGTGGGAATGCCCAAATTAAAACCCAGTTGTGTAACTACACAGAAAACAAGCCTTGAAAATAAATGGAGTATCATTCAAGAGTACTCCAAAGAAAAATTATATAAAAGCTAATATGAATTTTAGCAAATTTACCAATAAAACAAAACTTATTTAGAAATTTGAAAGATTTAATAAAAGAAAACTGATAGACAGAACTTGTCCACATTATTTAACAAAACCTGTTTTTTTATATATATATATATATATATATATATATATATATATATTTATGAATCCAGGTAAAGAGGACCCAAGGTTATACAATTTTGAGTTCTCTAGCATTTCCTTTTTTTAAAAAAAATTGCTCAATACAATAAATATTGTAGAGCATAAATGAAAATCATTTTCACAACTAACACTGACTGGTGAAGAGATAGAAATCTCAAAACATAAAAATTTCCATGTCACAATGTATTTTTAATTGTATAACAAATTTAATTATATATATATATATATATATATATATATATATATATATATATATATATATATAGAGAGAGAGAGAGAGAGAGAGAGAGGGGAGTGGGGGGAGGAAGAATTAAATTTTTATTATTTCACTTTATTATAATGTTATAATTGCTTGGGTTCAACTATATCCCACTGTACTGAAGGTTGAATAAATTCAAAACAGTGTACAATTATACAATTTATAGCATTAGCTGAAAAGCTGCTAAGTGATTTGGGGATAAAATACTTATTAAATAAGCTTTGAGTGGAGGATAAACTGAAGAGAAAATTCAACAGCATAGACCCTGACTTAATCCAATAATACCAATACACAAACAAAAGTATGAACTCACATGTGTACCTATCTAGATAAAAAAATAGTATAAATAGTAAATACAATCACACATTCTTGTGAACACCCAAGTATAAGCATATTCCTCTATAACAATAAGTTTATCCTTAAATGTAGACGTACTTATAGATATATGTCAATATACAACCATAGGAAAAAGTACTTATTAAACTTCTATATTTTTATATAATTTTAATTAATGAAATTCTTATTTTTATGTCAAATTTTAAAACTAAAGCAACCTTACAAATATATTTTTATGGAAGTATGGACTCTTTATGTAAAAGGTCATGTCTCTCTTTCACATGTATATTTTTTTTAATACAGGTAGAATCATATACATATGTATGTACACAATGTTCTATATACACATATCCTCTTACAAGAAATAAAGACTATAGATAGAATACTTATTTTTGACAAAGGTCAAGGTAAACTGTGGTGCAAATCTAAATAAGAAAAAAGATCTTATTTAATCTATAACAATAATTGGATAATTTTATTGCTTAAATCAGAACCAAACATACAAGTACTTAATGTAAATAATAACATTTTCAGTTGTTCTATTACTGGATAATTGTTAGATTTAATTGTTTCATTTTTTATGGCTTATCACCTTTTTGCAGATTATTTAAAGTCAGAAAATGCTGTCAGATTCTAAGAATTTTTTAGAGATGAGGATTTTACTGATACAAGTTCTACTAATTAACCCATAGCTAGGGAGAGAAAAAGTGAATAATACTTTTCCCATGAATATTTGCTCGTAAAAATAGAAGTTTTTAGAGATAAGACTTTTACTGATACAAGTTCTATTAATTAACCCATAGCTAGGGAGAGAAAATGTGGATAATACTTTTTCCATTAATATTTGCTCAAAACTGAATATAATGAACCTGACTTGAATTGTAACCAGGCTCTCCAATTTCCAATTCTGAGCCATTATCCATTACACCACCCACGCATTCAAGCTTACATTACCTGGTATTCGTAGGTGTTCAGCCATCTAGGTACTGACAAGTGATTGTACGAAAACTGGTGTTTCAACGTGATATGGCAGTAAGTCTATAATTGTTAGATTTTTGTTTATATATCAAACATATTTAGATATAATGAACGCATATGACAAGAAAGTTAAATTTTGCATGTTACTTTCATTTTTTTTTTAATTCAGTTTTCTTCTTTTGTGTGCTGTGACACTTCAGGATGTAGGCAATCATGGCTCTTCATAACTTCCTGTTCTTTATAACTCTTAATAAATTTTGTCTTTTTGTTATCTCTCCTAAACTTTATTCTGCTATTCATTTATGCTTTGTTTTCCTCTGGATATCTTGCTTTTAATGTCCTGTGATTTTCCAAACCCTCTTTCCTCATTATATACTCCAGAAATTTCAACTGCCTATTCCTGATGCTAAGTGTAAGTGCTCCTTTTGTTTCCATTTTCTCTAAAACTTTTTTGTTGCTCATATGTTTGGGCCATGGTATTCTCAGCATCTTCCTGTAGAACAAAATTTCTACTGACTTAAGTCTCCTCTTCATCTGTGAAGAGATCACCCAGCATTCACTGCGATATAGTAGGACTGATATTATGGAACAGTTCATTACTCTTTTCTTTGTTTCTAACAAAGTTTTTTTGTTTCTTCATACTTTGCTTAGCTTTTGGAATGCATTTTTCGCTATCCTTAGGCACCTTTGGATTTCAGTGTTGCACTTTCTGTCCTCTATTTAAACACTTTCCAGATATTTCCATTTTTACTATGTCTAAAACATAAAATTTCAAAATGGCATCTCAATTTCAGTATGCTTCTTTAAAGATGAAAATGATAGGTGATTATTAAAAATAGAATTACAAATATTCTACAAAAAAAAAAAATTAGTAAAACCAAAATCAGTCATCACTGACAACAGGTGTAAGGGGGAATAATCCAGGTATAAAAGACACTTATTTTAAAATCTATTTTTCGAAAATTACAACCATTTAGATTAATGCTTAAAAAACCCTAATTATTTGTCGTGTAAAATGTAAATTCTATTGCTTAAGAATTATAACCAATCAGATAAAATAAAAAATTTAAGTGTCTATTGTAACATAGCTTAGTTGTTTAGCAAATTGATCTTGCAGTGTGGTAGGTTGCTATGTGATGTTAGTTCTTCAATATGGCAGTGAATGTTGGACAATATCTTTGAAGATAAAGGAAAAACTTGAAGCAGCTGAAATGTGGTTCTACAGAAGGATGCTGCGAATATCATGGACAAAGCATGTGAGCAATGACAAGGTTTTGGAAAGGATGGACGTGAAAAGGAAATTAGTATTGAGCATCAGGAAGAGACAACTAAAGTTCCTGAGACATGCAATGAGGAAGGAGGGCTTGGAGAACCTGATACTAACAGGCCAGATAGAGGGAAAAAGAGACAGAGGAAGGCAGTGGATAACATATATGAAGGACCTGATCAGGTGGATGACAGAATGAGGGTTGCATGGTGCAACAGTAAAAGTGCGCTAAGAGCCACCAGGGATAGGGAGATGTGGAAAGCCATGATCGTCTACGTCCTGAAAAGACATGGCACATAAAAGAAGAAGTGTGGTAGGTAACTTTTTAAGTACCACACTATTATAGCATCGTACTACACTAAGTGAGGCCTAGTAAATAACAGATATGTTATGCAAACTAATTTTAGCATGTGTGGTTCAAAACAAATTCATAATATTTTTCATTTCAAAGATTTAATGATTTTCCTCTTTAGAAAAATCATCTTGTAATGGATGCGTACTGACCAATATTTTGGGAGTCAGTAATCAATAAGCAATAGTCTTGTTTTACTTTGAAAAAGAGAGTAAACAGATGAAATCATACAAGTAGAAAACTATTGATGTTTGACCAGAAAGACTGATCTTTAGCCTCTGTGTGACCAGGATTACAGACAATTCTTACATTAAAGAACAGTTAATGGAGCAAATTAGATTGATCTAAAATTTTATTCACTTTAACGTAGGCAAAATCGTGTTAATACAATTAGATTCTATCTTGTATTACACAATGAAAACCATATTCTACAATGTAAAAGTAAACAGCTTGCCTTTGGTGTTATTGCTAATCGAATACTGCAGTGATGCATTTCCAAGTGAAAAATTATTTGTTCAAAATTCCAATATTTTGCATTTCTGTGAAAATACTGATACTACAAAATGTTCAGAATTTTGGGGATGAGGAGTAGTCATTATTTTGATCATTTACCTTTGGTTCTATTATCCCAATGTTTCAGCCGTTATGCTCTCAGACATTCTTCTGGTATCTACTGATCCAGGTAATCTTCAGAGAATTTTGAACTGAACCCTTTATTTAATCAATACAGGTAGAGTGTTCACATGTTTGTTCAGGAATGAACACTTTAATTCAAAGAACTAGACCAATATACCTGAATAGATAAAATGTTCTTTTATTTAACTGTGAATTCTGGGTGCAGGAAATGAAAAGGAAATGTAAGTCATGATAAACAAGTTGTACTTTTAAAAAAAACACTAACATTAATAAAACTTCTTTGAATAACAACAGTTGAAAGGTTTCTCTTTAAAGTTTAGAAGCAATATTGACTGATCTACAGAGGTACGTCAAAGTTACTTTTTTTGGTATGTTATTTATAAAAATAAACAAAACATTTTAACAACAATAGCAAAAATAAAAACAGGCAGCACATGTAACTCGAGGAAAGCCTAGGGATTGAATGCACAATTACAATGCAATATCAATTGTTACGTTCTGTTTTAATTCTTGTTATTTTATTGTTCACTTTCCTTAATGTTTTCTTTCTCTCATATTCTCTTACACTCAATAACTCCTTGCATCTTAGTGGCTTTATTGCCTTACTTGGGGTGAAATGGTTAAAAAAACCAAAAATGACAGACTACAGACTTACTGATTGTCTCTCTCAGCAACACAGGAAAATCAATAATTTCTAATCAGACAGTCTTGTTTTGCAAATTTATATGCTTGCAAAGAGAAAGTGTTGCAAAGGAATCCCCTGAAGAAGAGAATGTTGGTGCAAACAAATCCATAGGTTATATTTTCTTTTGCTTTATCAGACAATTTTGACCTCTGAAGAATATTTAATTTTATCCTGTTTGACTTAATGATTTTTTTTTTGTCTTTTTCAGAACCCTTTCAGGGGAGAAAAAGAAAGGGAAGAAATCCATTTATCATATCAAGCAAGAACAAATTTGCCTGGTTACAACTAAAGGATTAAATCTATTTCTAACCTAACATCAATGAAAATTGAAGCCTTTATAATAAAATTGGGCAGATGAAACTCCAACAAGTGATGCCATTTGTCTTTTGGAACATTTTGACTAAAACTTCAGAGACTTAAAACTTTGTAAACTAACATATATATTGCGACATGTGAATATATGCACACATGTATATACACTTGCAGGATGTATAAATATAACTAAATATATAAGAAAAAAGGAACAAAAGTGAATGATACACAGATACATTATAGCACATTACTTATTATGTAAGAATTTTAAGCAAGTACTTACGTAGATAAATTTAATACATCAATGAAACTGTGTATGTCTATAGATAAAAGGAGAAAGTAACCCCAGCAAGAAATACAATGTACATCTAATATGATTTCAAAGAAAAACTATCAACCTACTTCTACTGACCTAAATTTTGCAGGTGAAACCCGATAAAATGAAGAGGAAATTTGCGAAACAAAGAAGTGTGCAGTAAATCTTTATTAGATCAACGCTGAAACACTCAAAAAAAAAAAAAAAACCCTCACCCCTGCCAACAAATACAGCTGGGATTGACTATTATTTGACTCTCATGCTATTTCCTTGGCTGACTTAAAATGAACAGAAATGGGCGATTGATTGAAAACAAAGCACACAGAGAATGAGATAGACACTATAAAATATAAAATAAAAAAGCAAATCAATCAAATCAATATATTGATTTTTCATTAATACCACTGAACTGGACAGTGGTAAGAGCAAAATTCTCAGAGATGGGAATATTCAACGGGAGCTGTTGTTCATCTAAATATTGATAAGCATTTGCATAACAAAACATAACCATGTTCCTTCTCCCTAAACAAAACAAAATTTTCAATACAAAAATTGTGAAAATTTTAAATTATAGAAATAAAATGTAAAAAAACTTATGAGCAAATAATCAGACCAGAAAAGTGGGTATTAGAATCAAATAACAATAATTAGAAATGATTTATCAATTTTCAAAACTGGAATTGAAAATTGCTTTATTTTCATCTATTAAGACTAGAGTGAAGTAATAGTAGTATTAGGTAAACTAGCATTACAAAATCTTGGTATTTAGTGAGTTCAGTCCTCACTGAGTGTTTTACAATAGTGGTGATCCTGTGTCAGAGTAAGCAAAAACATAATGAATATTAATAGGTAAAATCTTTCAAAAAATATTTCCTTGCTACTGGAAATTTCAAAACAGTATTGATATCTTTGAACAATACAATAAGAAAAATGTAGAAACATATCTAATATTATAAGCATTTCACAAAAAATTTCTAATAACTCAGAGAAAAACAGAACAGAATAGATGATGTTTTTTTCATTCAGTTATTTATATGAAGTATTATAATACATACATTCACTCACCAAGAAAAATGCAGTTGCATAAAAAAAATGAAGACATTGTATATTCACAATAAAAAAAGATGTTTTATTCAAACTTAGTTTGAGAATAAATACCTTGACTAAATAATCGACACAAAAATATAGCATTCCAATTTACATATTTATACCAATATACACATATCTATCTATCTATCTATCTATCTATAGTAATATTAATTATAGTAATAATACCAATAGCAACAGAACTAATTCTGTCAAGATTAGCAATAATTAAACTACAAATGAGATCGTCTTGAAACCCACCGGGAACTAACACGAAGGGAAAAGAAGGGGAAGAAAAAAAGAAACAAACAAAATACCTGAACAAAAAGTCAAGCATTCATGAGAAAGAAAAAAACCCCAAGACGAAAACTTTAGCAATAAAGAGCTCAATACAAAAGCAGAGTACACAAAGCACTTAAAGCCAAAGTAGAGCAAACAGAATCGAAAATCTAAGAGTGAGCCAATAACCTACCACGGTTTCGTTTAAAGACTCGTCAGGGAAAATTGGCTAAAGACTTAGAAATTATTCAGCATATATGTAGAATTTCTGCTTAAACAAGGAAGATACCAAACTCAAGAAAAAAGGGGGGATATCTATATATATATATATATTACAAAAGGTTCACCAAATAATATTAAATAACCAACATGAGCTTAGAACCACTATCAACCAACTCCGTTTTATCCATGAAGGATATACTGTGTCAGTTATGTGGACAGATCTACAAAGAGCCCAGAATGTTGATATGCCTGCACAACTTCTGCACGGACTGCCTAATGAAATACTTACTGAACACAACCAAGGAAGAGGTTCTCATCTGTCCACAGTGCAAAATAGAGACTAAATTAGAAGGGCCCATACCCGATGCTCTACCACTCAACACTTTTGTGAAGAGGTACATTAACGAATATGGCCTGTTCCACACAGCCCTGGCACAGCCAGAAACAAATCACAAAAACAAGGAGTTTACAGAAACGAGCCATCATATAGCGACAGAAGGAAAAGACAAAATGGAAACATGTCAGCTGTCTGAAATAAGTGATTCGAATGTTGATGATTGGGAGGTTCACACAGCCAGTAGGGAAGGCTGGACCTCATCCAGCTATAACTCTACTGTTGACAGACTGCATGAAAAGTATCTTCAGCTACAGACAAAGGCTTTACAGATAACATATGCTGTAGACTCAGTCAACCAATCAGTAGATGACTGGAAGGAAAACCGATGCCGGATTAAAGATGATATCCAGCATCGTTCTCAATATCTGCAGAGTCTTATAAGGCAGCTAGAAAGGAAGCTTATTGCTGAAATGGAAAATTCAAAACACGTAGATGAATTTATGGAAGAAGTAACCAATACCAAAGCCAAATTGCAAGATTCACTGAAGTTAACATTGCACAATATACAATTTATACGTCAACTCATCAACGATGGACAAAAGGATGATATCATCTGCCTTGGAAAATCAGTTTTACAAATGAGACCAAACGCCCTTTGTAATGAGATAAGTTTACGATTGCCTGAATACAAACTTGAGTTTATCAATGATAAAGACAGTCACTTGGCCAATGAGTTTGGAGAACTTGAAAAAATCTGGAGAAAGAAGAGTATCATGACCTCTGATGATGGCAAGGTTGATGCCTCTCAGCAAAAACCAATTCTTTCAAATAAGCAGGCAGACTTAACTCGAAGTATGACAGCAGATTCTAGTGAGATTTACCAAACAAAGCATCAAAAGAAAGTTTGCATGTCACCATCATCTCCTTCAGCTAAAAGAAGCAACAGACATAGTATGATCGAAGGGACTAGCAAACATCTGATGATACTGACTGATGCCGAGAAAAATATTTACCTCAAGTATGAAGAGGCAAGAAAGAATTTGGAAAAGCGGCGTCGAGAGCTGGCTGTAAAGCACATGGTTGGAAACAAGAGTCGATCTCAAGACGAAAGTGTTTCAGCACAGTATGACGACATTATAGATAAGTCTTTGAGAAGCAGCAACATCAATAAGAATCTCAGCCTGAACAAAGCAATTGAGAATAAATTAGAGAAAGTGGAAGAGATTCATGCTGGGAGCGAGGGTGATATTTTGGCACTGAATGACAACTGGCGGAGGAGCAGACATGATTCTTATAGGGAAGAGACTGGACAGGTGAAAAGTGAAAACAGTTCTCCCATTATGGCAGCAAGAGTGACTATGGCCCGGAAAAAAGTGACCGCTATACTTAGTCAGCAACAGCCAGTGACCCGAAGCAATTCTCTCTCCCCACAAACCAGTGAGACATCATTCTTTGGTGGAGCAAGCAACCCTTCTACAGCCAGTTCAGACAGAAGCCCAACCACACCTGAAAAAGTTTTTATAACTGCCCAGTGGCAAGAAACAATGTCTGAAGATCAAAAGATGCAAGAAGACAAAGAAGAAGATGGGTTGGCAATAAATGTTGAAAATGAACATTTCAGGCCAACGACTCGTGACAAGTTCAATCAAGTGAAAGAGAATATCAGACGTAAAAGTGACCGGTGGCGATCAGTATCTGCTACAAACTGATCTTGAATATTTTTCTTTTTTTTAATGTCTTGGCATGCTTTTAACAATGCAATTGCTTTAAAATTTTATATATATATATATATATATATATATATAGGTATATATATACATATATATACATATATATACATATACATATACCTATATATATATATACATATATCATATACATATATATATATATATATATATATACATATATCATATATATATATATATATATATATATACATATATCATATATATATACCTATATATATATATACATATATATATATATATACATATATATACATATATATATATACATATATCATATATATATACCTATATATATATATACATATATATATATACATATATATATATACATATACATATATATATATATATATACATATATATATATATATATATATATATATATATATATATATATATATATACATATATACACCTATATATATATATATATATATACACCTATATATATACCTATATATATATATACATATATACATACCTATATATATACCTATATATATATACATATATATATACATATACATATAAATATATATATATATATAATACAACTATTTTTTTCAATGATTTAAAAAAAAATGTTCTATACATTTCTTAATTGTTTTTTACAGATTTATTTTGAAGTTCAAATTTATAGTTATTTTAATGGTAAAATGAGAAATGTAACACTGTTAGAAATGTTTTGTGCTTTTACTTTAAACTTGGAAGGTGCCTGCTATTACTTAAATTGCCTTATCTATTTCTACTTTTGGTCTACTAGACAAAAGTTTGTTAATCTGAAGACCAATTCCTATCATAAAAGGAAGTTATTTGATATAATAATGTAGCTCATATTCATCAAAGAATTAAGTTACAAAAATACTTCAACTGAAAGTACTTTTTGATTTGATTCAAACCATAATAACTTTCAATAAACTGTTTTGTAACTAAAACTGTGTTAAAAATGTACCTAATAACAAGATTTGGATTCCAACTAATTGCAATGTTTTTTTATTGCTTTTTCAGTAGCTTTTTATAATCTATGCTTTAAAGTGACAAAGAAGCTATACATGAGAATAAAAAAATATTAACATTAATTTTTTTTTGCATAATTCCATCAAATCTATTTAAGTATGTTTTAAGCATTAAAAAAAACAAAAAAACTTTGAAGCGAGTGTTTGGTTATTATACACTGTCTGATCCAAACTGGTATCCACACCTTGTTTGCTATAGTCACAGTGTTTCAGCTGTTGCATTCTTTAGACATCTTCAGGTGCCAGTCATATTGAATAATGTTCTGAAAATTTCAGACCAAACCCTTTATTCCATCTATAGATGTAGACACTTTATTGTCAATGTTGGGAGGCATATATATATATATTAGTTAATTCTTACATTGTAATAATTCATCCTTGTGATGCCACTTTTGATTGTTCCACTGAAACTGGGCATATATCTTTCACTGCCTGACCCAGAGATTGAACTCCCAACCACCAGGTAAGATTACCCAATGTGTATATCTACTTTATCCCATTGTGACTATAGCAACCAAGATAATCAAACCAGTTCAAATAAACTAATGTATAATAATAATCATAATAATACTTTTTCTCAGAAATTATATTTAGTAATTCATTTAGTTAAATTTCTACAGAGCTTGAATGAGTGAAGTTGAAGCACAAACAATATTTCCTATTGAAATCGCTTTACTTCTCATCATAAATGCTTTAAATTGTCAGATGTATATTAAAATTTTAAAACACAGATATTATCTTCATTAAATATTTGAAACTCATTATTTGTATGAAAGGTTTGATATTATCTGTATAAGAAAGTTTGAAATGCAGATTTTATCAGCATCAAAAAAGTTGGAAACCCAGATATTATAACAAAACAAAGTTTGAAATGCAGATATTATATGTATCAAAATTTTACAATCCAAATATTATCACAAAACAAAATTTTGAAATCTAAATATCTGTATCAAAAGATTGAAATTCAAATATTACCTGTATCAAAAAGTTGGAAACACAGATATTATTTCTATAAAAAATTTGAAAACCAGATATTACAGTTTTAAAAATTTCTATTTTTTAAATTGTACAATTTGGATTTCAAACTTTTGAATTTTCTGTTCAGGTTTTGTGCGTATTCTGTCAGAATTTTACACGTAAGAATGAAAGCAACACTTTACTCATTAATTATCAATAATTAGTACATTTTCAAAATTGAAAATACTACAGGGAAAATTTGTAAATAAAACTGTAAAGTAAATGTGAATCTATTTACTCATTTTTATTTTATTATTCTCATTGATTATTTCATCAAGTAAATCAAGTTTAAAACTTGAAGCAAATCATTGTACCTTTAACAAGTCTTTCACATCTCATGACTGTTGTGGTCATTTTAATAAAACATGTAACACCAAGCAATACAATATTATTCACAATGTGATACACTGATAATAATTATATAATAAATAGCTATATTGTATACAATTTGATAACCTGATGAAATTATCCGAAAAATTAGAGTAAAAAAAAAAAAAAACTTACAAGAAAAATTATAAAATATGCAGTTGTTGATTTATAATATTATGATTACTGAATTTATAGCTTACAAAATCTTCTATGAATTAAAATAATGAGTGTGTGTGTGTATATATATATATATATAATGGTCTTAAACCTATCTAAAACAACTATTTCTATCAATATATGCTCATATGTCAGTCATGTTTGTTGTCATAAATTTCACTAATCTTTATTTAAATATTTCCAGCAGACAATATTGATCTTTGAAAATGATTGAAACAACATAATCAATTCAAGGAAGTTTTGTGTGATATTACTGGTAAAATAAAAGATTAATTCAAGAGAAAGCTTTACAGCTTCCAAATTATTGTAATTGAAGTACAATGACTACAATTCCAGAGATTGTTATCTGTTATTTTCCTGTCAAGCATTCTTGCAGATTTTAGCATGTTAATAATGAAATTCATAGGTAGTAAATTCATTCTTTAATAGCATCACTATAAATGCAGCCATATGTGCCAAAGTTGATTTAGTTTAACAAATACTCTCTGTAATAACAATTTTTTTTCTGAATACAAGTAACTTTAGCCAGTCTTTGTTTCTATCTGAGTCAGCAAGATAACTTAAAAAGAGTTTGACAAATTTGGATAAAACTTGATTATTAGGTTCATGGAATGCATGTCCAAGTTGCATTTTGGAATTTTCTTTTTTAATTTTATCATATAAAGTTTACGTTTACATTAATCTTATAGGGGCTTCTTATTTATTCTTTTTCTAGTTGTAGTGGGAGTCCGTTCTAGTGAAGGATAGTTGTATACTGTTGCAGGTTAATGGAATTTGGCCTTGTTGTAGATAGTCCACTATAAGTCATAAAATGATTATAAAATCAAGAAAAGCAAATTGAGTTGAAAAGTAACATTTTTTATATAGACACATATCAATTAATGTTTTTTACAATTAAAGTAATAACTTAAAGTATAGGTCCAACAGAGGTTAAAATGTTCATTGAAAATAAGCAGAAAAAGAATTAAGGCTTAGGAATGTGGGGAGCATTGTGAGTAAGGAATGTCTTTGATGTACTTACTTGGTCAGTAAGTAGTTTTGAGACAGGGAAGAAGGAAGGAGAGGTGAAGGGATGAGCATAGTAGCCACTTGACTTGGTCAAGGGAGATATTAATTACTCTCGCCTGTCACCATCAATCTGTCTGCTGGGTGCTTTCTGTCTCGGCTTTTTATTTCGACTTTTTGGATTGCAGGTGGTCATTTAGGAATTCATATCTGTATTTGATTCTGGGCTTCCCATTGGCTGATAAATAAAATCCATGTAGGCTTGTGAAATGGAAATTCAATGTTTGATTAATTTTTATTTTTTAACCGAAACATCTGCGCGGACCCGGATGCGCAACGACAACTTTTGGTCATTTGCTTTCTGGTCGTTGTAGAGCAAACATCCGGTCCTTCGCTTTGCTCGGTCGGTATCACCACAATCTAACATTATTTTTGTTAGCCTGTTAGTTACAGTAAAAAACTGTAATGTATATAGGATTTGTATTGTCTAATAAAATCCTTTTATTATTAATGCATAAAGTGACCACTAATTTATAAATGAGATTAAGAAAACCAGGATCAAGTAAAATTCAAAAATTAAGCACCGACATTGACTTTTGTAAACATTGATTTTTGACTGGTTATTATTATGGAATTACTTTCTGGTTTGTTAAAATTTTCTTTAAAATTATATTCATTTGTAATATGAATAAGGAAATTATTATTTCATTTGTTTTTAATTAATTTTTGCTCATTCATTAATCCTGTTTGTGTATGACCATTCCATATTGGCTCTTGCTTAAGCCCCAAAGTTAATCTGAAAAGTTAATTTAAAAATACAAAAATCAAATAAATTTATTAATTTTTATAGTAATAAAATAACTGAAATTTGACTTCTGTTTATTATGGCAAATTAGATAAATTCAAATGATATAATGATTTTTAACATATGACTAAAAGAGCATGATGGCTTCAAATCACATTAATTTACTGTTTCTGATGATAATAAAGAAATAAACCTTGCCATTAGCTCTCCTCAATTTCCAGTGATTGGCTGTCAAGTATAATTTAATCATAGATCTATACAATATAATTTTATATAAAAATATTTATTTATGAAAGTTGATCTTTTTAATGAATTAGCTTTAGTCACCAAATATCAATATAATAATCACTTTTTTTTAACACTTATCCTTCATATTTTTAATAAAATAAATTTAATTGAAAATTTTTTTCATATTCCCATTTAATCCTGTACTATTATTATTTAATTTGTGATCCTCTCTGACTCCTAGATGTTTTGCCATGGTGATGGTGGTGATATCTCAGCTCCAATAGTTTCTGTTATGTCATGAGTAAGAATAAATAACTCAACAACAGGAATAGGTTAATTGTTGTATTCCGTGAAAATAGTATTTACAAAGGTTATTAGTATCCAATACAAGAATAAGGGTTAATCGTCTCAACCGTCGTAAGACGTAGTATGAGCAATGGGTACTTCCGGGTCATCACCGGAAGTCTACGACTGACTTGTCGATTGGCTGCTCGGCACACTCTCTAACTACGTAGATGCCACCATTACTTTACATAGTAATGGAATAGTCCATTATAGCCAAATAGGCGCGGGCATCCCAATAGTTTCCTTAGCGCCTTCTAAGCAGCTCTGCTACCTGCATAATGATGTTAGTTATCTGCAAAGCATCTTGCAAGGCAGAAAGATATTTGGGGATAATCCTCAATGCACAAACCACAACTGAGACAATTGGAACTGCTGCTTTGTATGTTTCTTTGATTTGCCCTTCCAGTTCTTTATTATTATTATTACTACTACTAGTAGTAATACTTGTGAAAATTTCAGTTTTCCTATTTGAATTTTCTGATGAATCTCAAGTTAATGATTAAATAAAGCTCCTTTTGAGTTTCATGATGATAAAATACCTATGGAAATTCCTCTATTGCCTTGTATTTGAGCTTAACAAGTGTAACAAAATATTACAATGACAACCATAAATATAAATGCAGGTTATTATTTAAAGAAGTAAGAGGGTACAAATGAAAAGGTTAAAAATTGATAAAGTTTGCCATGACACTGAAGCTAACATTAAACAATTCAGGGTACTTTTTTTTATTTCTCTTTCATTCTTTATTTCCCTAAAACCAAACAGCATTTTTGATATATCTTTTCTTCTGTTTCTCTGGGCAGAAGACAGGCAAGCTATTATAGGTCTATTCTCTCAATCAAACAGGAATGGCCTATTCTTTCTAAGATAAGGGCAGGGCATAACCTAAGCGCCAGCAAAGGAATATGAAGAATTATGATTAGTAGCCAAAAACTTGTCTTGCAAACATTTGTATTAATAAATTTATAAGTAAAGATGTAAAAATGAAAAGATTTTAAAATTGACAACTTTCTCCATTTCACTGAAATAGACATTAAACATTTTTATCTTCCCTTCCTTCTTTCTTTCATTCATTTCTTCACTGAAACCAAGTAGCATCTCTGATATGTCAATTTAATGGTTAGACTGGTCAAAATGAAATAGTCCATTATTTATGAGGTATTGGCAGGACATAATAGTTGTGCAAATTAACTAATGACGTGAGATACAACTACCATTAAAACAGATTATTAAACTAGAAATGTAACCTCTAAGATATCACGAGTAAGATTTAATAAACAAATATTTTTTTTTTAAACATCTCACCCCAAGCAAGGCATTCCACTGCCACTATTGCGCATGGGGCTACATAGGGGAAGGTAAAGAGAAGGAGTGGTTAGACATAGGGAATGTCAGGAGGAAGGTGACAGATGAGTAAGGATAGCGAGGATGAGGGTTGGGCAGATGGGAAGAGTGTTTGATAGAATGGGAGCAGGTTAGTGTGTTAGGAGGGAGGTGTCTATTGACCTTACATTTAAACTCCTGGAGATTGTATCCGTCGGGGAAGCAATCGTGTGGAAGAGAATTCCACAGTCGGGAAGTGCGAGGAAAGAAACTGTTGGAGTAGAAGTTACGGCTGCATTTTATCGGTTTCACTGTAAAAGGGTGGGATCTAGTTGCTAATCTAGTATCTCGTTCAAATTCGTATTTAGGGGGCACCAGTGATCTAAGTTCATCGGAGCAGAAGCCGTGAAAGTATTTATAGAAGAGAAACAGGGAAGCCACGTCGCGCCGGTGGGAGAGAGACTGCAGTCGGTATCCAAGTCGGTATCAAATATATTAAAATTTTATTAATTCTAATCATTATGTGCTGTGTGTGTGTGTGTGTGTGTGTGTGTGTATATATATATATATATATATACTAGCAGTATAGCCCGGCATTGCTCAGGTATAATGAAAGCTTTAAAACTAATCCATGGTCCTGGAGCTCAGACTCTTTGGACGTTGGCACGAAAGACTAAAAAGCAATAGTTGTTTCCAGTCAAAGTGAAACCATAGACTGAAAGAAAAATGAATGGATATAAGTCAAATTTTGATTTCCTGGTATTGATATCAAATAAGATTTTTTTTGTCGTAAACTGAATTTTGAAGGCTAAATAAGTCCTCTGAGTAAATGATATCATGGCTAAGACTAAGAACTACAATTATACCTACTTAGAGCCAAACCTTAAGCAAAAATTAAAATAAAAGGGCTAAAAAAATACAGATATACAGGCAGATAAACAGACACACACACAAACATCTTGCCTTTTATACATATATATTATCAATTTTCTGCACTTTTGTAAGAACTTCAACCTTGAAATTTCTGAATATCGTTTCTTATGTCTTTGTCTATGAGTGTATCAAATTTGATTAAAATCGGACCACTCTTTCTATAACCCGATTTTTTCGATTATCGATATTTATCAGGAGTACCTCAACATGAAACCTAGCTAAGAACACTCGCAGACGGTTTTAGTACAACTGTGTAAATTTTCAAGAAAATTGGTTCAGTTGTTTCGGAGTCTATAGGTAACGGATACACACACACAAAGTTCCATTTATAAATAAGTTTAGATAGAGAGAGAGAAAGTAAATATGAGACAAAATTCTTTAACACTAGAATAAATGAGAACTTGAACTAATCACTCTCCCATGACTCTCTTACTTGTCTAGACAGTTGAAGTTTTTGGCTCTTTCAGAGAAAGCCAATAAAAACGTACATTTAAATAAATCTTATCATTTAATTTCTATTTTGTAGAGACAAGAAATAAATCCAAAATAACCACACATAATTTTGTCAGCATGAACTGTAAGTTAAACAAGTCAACACATATATCTCACCAATGGTCTGACAACAATCTTAATTGACTGTGCGGCAAACTTTTTTCAAGATTTTTCTAATTTCGACTTGTTGAAGGTTAGCCAAATCATGGTTGGTTCATACTTGATATTTCACTAAATTTTAAATAGAAAATACCGCCTGTATATTTGGGTTTGAAAGTTTTTTTCTTAAAAGCCACACCAATCATTATAACTTTCAGTTGAAATTTTCTCCAAAAGAAATTAAAATTTGATACATTCACTGTTCTTTTTATCAACTATTATGAAAAACAAGAAACACTTGCAAACACCAAAAGAAAAAAAAAAGAAAAAAAAGGATAAGAAAGAAACTAATCAATTCAGAACCATAACACATAGCAGAATAGTTCAGAACAGTGTTGACTTTTGATGCCTAGCAGTACCATGTGTAATTATACCCAGTTCATAGGCAACATTCAAATTCTCTTTTTGGAGTGAGATAGCTCCCCATATAAATGTGTAGACAATTGGATCAGTTATTGTAAATTAATATTTAAATCTTATCAAAGACTAAAACTCAAAAAGAAAAAAATACATTATTCCATTAATATTTATCGTATACACAAAATCATGAAAACTTAACAAATTTAAAATTTTATGTTACAAATTAATTTTACATAATTTATAGAATTATTTACATTATTCAGACTGTTGTCCTCATCTTTATTGCCACATTCATTGACGTTGTATACTCTAACCCTCTTCAGGTGATTGGAATTTCAAACCAAACCCTTTATTTCAATTAATGGGGTAGATTGTTCTGGTTCCAGGAGTCATACTACTTCCGGATGTCTTAGTTATCTCCCTTTAACTCAACTCTCTAAGTTATTTGTTCACCACTGCTGTAGCCAGATATTGAACTCACAACTGTCACTGGATCTACCCAACACTTTTATCTACTAGGTCATGTGTCCTTTAAACATGA